>SNQJ01S0028499.1:75473-94500 GCA_010110895.2 Picea sitchensis | reverse complement strand
TAAATTACAACTAATGGCCTACAGCCGACATAAATAAAATAGCATTACTAATCTAATATGCCCCAATTAAGGGGTAATGAGCCAATATTAGGGCTTAACAACAAACCTGATAAAGATGGGAAAGGGAGATGTCATATACGCATGCAATCACAAGACAATGTATAAGCAGCTAAGACAAAACTTGTACACGCTAGAGAAAAGACACACCAAATCAAAAGTATATAGTACAAAAGTGTACAAAGCACAGATGTCAGATGTTCTATGCATAGTACTTCTTGAGGTAAAGCCCATCTCGGGGCTCACCGAGAGATATTCCATCATAGTCAACTAACTCATAGGCGCCTCTATGTAATACATGTTTTATGATATAAGTTCCATGCCACAAAGATTTTAACTTCCCTGTCCCCAACTTATCATGAGCTTGGTCATAAACGATGACAAAGTCTCTTTCTACAAAAGCACGAGGTTGAACGGATTTGTCATATTGACTCTTCATTCGTTTTTTATATGTATCGTTAAAGAGAGCAACATCACGACGTGTTTCGTCCAACTTGGTTAAATACAATAATCGTTCATCTTCAACAGAGGTATGAGGTAGGAGTTCCACGATGAGTTTCAACGAAGGGATCTCACACTCGATTGGTAACATCGCTTCTACGCCATATACCAACTGGAATGGAGTGAATCCAGTTGCAGTTTTCACTGAAGTGCAGTAGGCCCAGAGTGCGGAGAAAAGTTGCAGGTGCCAAGAGGTTTTGTTTGTCACCACCGTGCATTGGAGCATGGTCTTTATGAATTTGTTGATAGCTTCAACTTGTTTGTTTTCTTGAGGATAGTAGGGGGGTGAGTTATCATGGTGAAAACCCAACTTGACGTGCAACTCACTCATCATCTGGTTCAAGAAATGTGAGCCATGATCAGTGACAATGGCTTGTGGGACACCAAAGTGAGTGATGATGTGGCTAAAAACAAAGAGTGGTGCAGTACGGCAACCATTAAGAAATGTAGGCATAGCCTCAGCCCATTTAGTGAAATAATCAACGGAAACGATGATATAACTATGCCCCCCAGCTAAGGTAGGCTTACATTGCATAAAAATCAATGCCCCATTTGGCAAAGGGGTCGACGGCTACAATGGGATGCATTGGAGCAAGGTGGGTACGTGCATTTTTTTGAAAAACTTGACAGGGTGGGCATCGTTTGACAGCCTTGATAAAATCTTTGAAGATGGAGGGCCAAAAATAACCGACACGTAATATTTTATGGGTTGTAGACATCCCAGAAAGATGACCGCCACAAGCTCCAAGGTGAATTTCATTCAAAACGTGTCCAGCCTCATCATGGGTTAAACAACGTCGTAGGACAGTATCGATACTACAGTGGTAAAAAGTGTCGTCAATGATAAGGTAGCATTTAGAATGGTGGTGGATACAACGATGTTCGTCCTTAAAATATTGGGCTGGAAACGTTGGGTTTAGAGATAGAGAATAATATCTCCATACCAAGGGTATAACATGCTAATGAGGAACATGGATTCATCGGGAAGAGAATCACTAGGCTCGGTATCTTCATCAGCATAGGGAAGATCGCAGATTAGTTCCGCAAAAACCAACGATTTTTTAGCTTTTGATTTGGAAAACTCAAGATCGAATCCTTGAAGAATAATGATCCATTTGGAATATTTGCACCCAAGGACTTGATGTTTTAGGATATGGTACTGTTGACGGGCGAAAATTGATCGTCCGTCAACTGGGAGAGTGGAACCGGTCCGGGGTTGTCTAATAACCCAAGCCGTTTGGGATGAACCACCCTGACGGGTTTAGCGCCTCCGTTAGCCGATCTAAGGTCCTAAGAAACAAAAGAAAAACGACTCTAAACTAACTAATCTAACTAAAACTAACTATTAAAACAAACTAAACTAATCTAACTAAAAAGAAATAAAACAAACTAATAAACTAAACTAACTATTCTATATACAATCTACTAACTACTACTATACTAACTCTAACTAATTAAATATCTAACTACTAAAGGAAATATAACTTATTCACAAAATGTACAATATCTACAATTTACAGATTTAAATAAAACCTGAAAAACTCATTCGCATCCTGCCCTAAGACAGAGAAAGATATTTTTTGTTGATTTTATAATTTTATGAACAAGAGATAAAACAAAACTAACTAAACTAGACAAATAATATACTAATTCTAACTACAAATCTAACTAACATATATCTAACTAAACTACTAATATTATACTAACAAATTAATCAAACAAATAAATAACAAACTGACCTAGAGAAACGCTCCAGGTTTGCCCTGTGTATGATGATTGTCTTAGCTGATCGGAGGGAGGAAACCCGCTCCAAATTATCCAGGCACTGCAGTGCTCTTTAATATAATTACAGGACAAACAAGACATAAAATTTACAACAATCATATGATTTATAAATCTTCACAGTTAGATAAACCTGTATGCAAAGACTTATACAAAATAATTCAATTGATGAAGAAGAGAAATATGTCATTCATTAACTGAACATAGTAATTGTTGTACTTTTAAAATATTGAAAGAAATCAGACATGGATCACATTAATTAAATCACATCATTCTGCAATAGACTATGATAGCTAAAGTAGTCTATAATCAACTGCAAACGACATGCATAAACTTGAAACAAAAGATTGATATTATGAAAAGCGAAAGTTGTAGCAGAACATCAATTCCTGTTTCAGTTCGTATTAGAAATCCATAGCCTGGTTCTCCCACAAGTGAGGATGATCC
This sequence comes from Picea sitchensis, assembly GCA_010110895.2. Lineage (NCBI taxonomy): Eukaryota > Viridiplantae > Streptophyta > Pinopsida > Pinales > Pinaceae > Picea > Picea sitchensis. The sequence goes on along the minus strand of SNQJ01S0028499.1, from coordinate 91,713 downwards.
TTATTACAAAAAATAATAAGTATTTAAAGGGTTTCCACAGGGTAAAACATCCCTGTGGAAGTTATCAAAATTGTTTACATAAAATCTGGGAAGATATCTCAAGTTTAACTAAACTAGGAACCTAAAATAAAACTAAACACACAAATATCCCCTAGACTGTCCAATATGTCCAATGCAATTTGGATGTACCTGAAAAGGGTAAAAAATGGACAAGTTAGAAGGATCATTTATTAATAAAATGATAAAAATCTAAATCTATAGACTAGCTACAGAATCTTGCGATTATGTAGCTGGTCTAAATAAGACACAGAATCAGCATAAAAATCAATTCAAATTTTATTTAAGAATTAAATTCAACTAACATGCAATAGTTATTTGAAAACGAATCATTCAAATTGAAATTGTTATACCATTCGAAATCAAACAGGATCAAGATCAATCAAATGACTACAAAGATACATGTACTCTGTTTCGTTTGTTACCACAAAGTCGGGTGAAAAGAATCATAATCAAACAGTTATGAAATCGTTTCGTATCAATTTGAAATCGATATAATTAAAACAAATTGCAGGCAATTGTTATGTTGCCTCATAGACAGGAGACACGATTGAATCCAAACAAACTCATTTTCAAATCGACATAACTGTATTGACATAACAAACAATCCATGCCACGAACGAGTTAAATCAGAACTGGCGCGTAAATCGACTCAAATGAAATCATAACGAGATCAATCAGCTGATGACAGGATTCGTAAGAGATATCGGATTGTTCGTTATTGCAAAATGGGGCAAACAAAATCATTCACGAAATCATTTCTTGAATGCATTTGGAAACGACTATTACCCGAATTTCCTTATACGAATTTGACAGCAATAACATGGGTCGATTTGAGTTAACAGACTCGTTTGAAAATTAAAATTATCAGAGCTGTAATCAAGTCTATTTTTTATACAAATACAACTCATAAAATTGGTCTTACTAACTGAAGATACACAGCAATCCAATCAAGCGAATCAAACAACTGGGGTTTAACATAGTTGTCGTGGATCAAAACGGTTCCATGATTCGGGCGTGAAAATCATTTGCACAGGCTTAAATGAGAGTATTGTCTCCATAAACAGAGTCATTCTTTCCAAATCGGAAATGATTAGAGTTGTATCCTCGATTCAGAAAATTATATGACACGGCATATTAAAAGATCGTAACAACCAAACTCACGAAATCGTTCGACAATCACAGCATACAAACCATAACGAAATCAAATCCAAACATGATCATATTCTAAATTTAGCATGAAAAACTTCCTGTTCAAATTGGATACAAACAAATTCAATCGAAAGCAAATCCAATCCGATAAAAATCTATCAATGACTAAACTGGGCATGAGCAAATCGTGTATCCAAATCAAAACTTTATTTATTTTTAGCAAAGCGAAAACAATATACAGGATTAACACATTATGACAGATCTATTTCAAAGGATAGATAGAGCTATTCGAAAACAAAATTCAAATCGTTATATTAATCCTGGTCATTCTCAAAACCAAAATGCTATAAAAATTCATACATGTATGGCGAGCAGACAGCTTGATCATGACAATTTGGAGTTGACAACGGATGTGGTCGATTCAAGCTGTCTGCTCATTTTCAACATTCTTGAAAATGATGGAACCAGTGGTTCTCTGCTTCCTATCAGTTGCTTGGAGTTTGTCTCTTTGGCTGGTCAATACTGCAACTTGATTTTCCAATAATTGGATTTTCGATTGGAGTAGGGGAACGTCGATGTAGTATCGTTCCAACCACAAATCACATTGGTCACAGGGCGACTGTCCGGGTTTCGAAAGTGCAGGTGAGGGTTTGGTTACTTTGCTGAGGGTTTCGTTAGGTAATTTGATCCCATGGTAGCTAGGATTATTCTTTAGGCAAGGGGGAAGATTAGAAACGAAATCATAAGGTGGCTCGGGGCACAAACCCTGTGAGTAAGGGTACTCACTGGCTAGAAAACGTTCTATGTCAGAGTCTGAATCCTCACTAAGGACTATGGGCTTCTATTCAATACTAGGTTTAGGCTTATTCCTAGCCATTCTCGAGATAAGCCGAGCATTCTTTTTCCCCTTGGCATCAACAATAGGGTTTACCTTGGCTTTTTTGTTCGCAGGATTTTTTATAGCCTCAGCCCTCTCAGTTATAACGTCGAGTAAGTAAATATCGGGGTCGACCGAGGGTTTAGGAGAAGGAAGTAGGACATGGAAGGGCACGGGTGGCTCGACCTTGGTTTCATTAACCACAGGCTTGTCAACCTGGACAGGGTTTGTATCATCAAAACCATTTCGAGCGATAAAATCTCGCCAGCTATCACCGTGGAGACTTAAATGATGAACAATGATAATTTAATTAGTCCATGGTGGAACAGGCTACTATCAGCCTTCTCCCTTTTAAACCTTTTTGACATATTGTACAGGCTACGCTGGAAATAGAAAGGCATATTCAACGGGTATCCCATAAAATTCATTAACAAATGCAGGTGGTAGAGAAAAACAAGTCCATATCGACCTTCACAGGTCACGAATTGTTTGACCACCATCAAAATATCATGCCATCGTGGTTTAAGCGCAGAGATGGGCATACCTCTGTCACAAGATGTGACCTTTCGCGAGACGAACAGTAGCAGCCATGGCACCTCCTCGACCTTAGAATTTTTGAACCAATGATGTCCCGAGGATGGTAACCCTGTAGCAGAACTAATAAACTCCTCATTGATTTCCAATTGAATGTCACCCACCTTGGCTCTACAGCCATCAAAAGTCAGGGCGAACTGTTGTGCAACAAATAAATTAAAACCCTCAAATCGTTGTACAAAGGTGAGCCAACCGTTATCCTCTAAGTCTTTCCGGGCATTGTCGAATAGTAGCAAGGCTTGGCTACCGTTCGGCTCGATTCGCACCACCGGTGCCATGGAGCCGAGCACACGGTGAACGAGCCAGGGTTTGGATCATAGCACACACAGGAGTAGAGTGCACGAAGGGTTACCCGAGCTAACAGAGGTGAAACAGGGATAAGGGATAGACATTAATGTCATCGTGCGAAGGTGGTGGAGCTTATCTCTGCCATGCATAATAGTTATTTCCAAGGTATAACCATCGGCTTATAGTTGTTCTACCCATTATAGTATAGTTCAACAATCAGGTCACTTGGCCGACCAATGAAATGGTAAGTGCATAAAACAACGCGCGCAATCAAAGTTATTGCATAGTTTTAAACACCCAACATACAAATCGAAACAAATACCAATGTTTTGACTATGTGATATACAATGTATCAATTCATATCAAGAGTTTAAGCGAGGTACCAATGCGCTTTGAAACTAGGTGTCATGTCAAATGAAATATATCAAGGGTCTAACCATCACACTTATATATTTTTATGAAACCAATGGTCAATCAAATCAAAGAACAAATAAATCCAATCGCCAATGAATCGCAAACTTAATCACTCATTAAACGAAACTACATGATCAATCAAAGAATGCCAAATGAGTGCAGATCAAAAGAGTTTTGCAAACTGTATAATGATAAGTGAAATGTAAGCGCAATAGCCATATCGACAAGAAGGATAACGACAGTTCAAATAATGATTTTAATGCGACTACGAAAGACTAAGTTTTCACGCTTATAGTCGTGAAAACGTAAACGAAGGTAAATATGCAAATGTCGCAAAAATAAAAGTGTCGGTTATTTTAGAACTGGGACGAAAAATAGATGTTTGCAAAACATTGGTGTAGGGAGCTTATAAGACAGTGGAAAAACGTGAATTGGCTTCCAACATGTAAATGGCGTTCAAGTCCACAATGACCGTGGTAGTGCGTAACAGGATGTAGTGGTGAAATCTTTGGACAACAATGATTTCATCCAGAGCCAACTTTTCAATGTATGAATATTGGAGCTTGGGACTAGATAGACTCTTACTTAGATAGTAAATCACATGTTCATCACCGTTAGGATCCTCTTGAACTAACACCATAGATGAAGCTTCATAACATGGTTTTTCAGGTCTTCGCCAGGTTTACTGTAAAATTTGGGGATGTCATAAGGTAATTTAGCAGGAATTACCACCGAGAAAGGAAAATGTAGTATGGGATCATTTGTCAACCGAGATAAATCTGGTAGGTCCAGCGTGGCTAGGAATGGTAGTTGTCAATTAACCTGAGGATGATACTGGTGCAGCATAGGGACAGTAGTAGGGCCATAAACCGGTTGAGGTGGATAATTGTATCCAGTAGGCCCTCCCATATATAGATGTTATTGTCCAGTATAGGCATGATTCGGTTGTTGTTGAGGAAAGTTCACGAAAGGAGGGAAACCCAGTTGGACAAGCCTTATTGAGATCCCTATAATTGACATAGACACAAATGGTTCCTTGTTTCTTAGTGAATGGAACGATGTTAGAAACCCATTTCGTCAAGGGGACATGATAAATAAAACCAAACTTCAACAGTTTTTCAACTTCTGCCTTAATGGTCGCGGTTTTTTAGGATGAACCGGGCGAAGTTTTTCTCATGCAGATTTAACACCTGGGTAAGTTTTTATCTCATGCACAATGGTCGATGGATCGATCCCTATCATTTCTTTGTAACTCCAAGCGAAGACATTGTGGAATTCTTTGAATAAAGCAGTATAATCTTCCACTTCCTCGTGTGAACAATTGGCATCGAGATGAACATTTTCTATGATACCTTATTGATCTAGATGCTGATAGCGATCGTAGAAGAGATGTTGCGAAAATTCCCATCAAAAGTAGTATCCTAGGCAGGTATGGGAGATTAGAGAGAATTGACAACACAATCAGGAAATATAGAGTGTATATCTTTCTCAATTTCATCTAGACTAGGGAGAAAAGATGAACGATGATGGTTTCCATCCCAGGGTACCTATTCGATACTAAGAATTTCCATAATGGATTCGTCTGATGGAAAAATCTGTAGGATGTAATCGAAAGCAAAGGATAGGGAATCCAACCAAGATGGTAACAAGTAAGTGTTGGATGCCAACAGATATTGGTCGTCCAAATGAGGGAGAGGCGGATTGGATGGCATTGTATGAAGCCTCAGCAAGACTAAGTGGCATAGTGTCACATAGTGCATCGAATTCCAAAGGACTAGGCACTACCCAAGGATTAGATGATTCGTAAGATTGATATGCCATAGTCTAGATCATATTGATCATGGAAATATGTTGTGAGGTGGGAGGAAGTGGTGTAGGGAAATTACCCATAAGGGAAGAGTCTTTTAAAAGAACTACACCAACACTTTCGTAAGTGATCTTAGTATCTCCCAAGAAAGGAATATTGTTGGTGGCGGGAGTGCGAGTGTCGGGGGTACAGTAATCTAACTGATTAATAGTGATAATTTTACCTTGATAGGGGAATTGTACACATCGAAATATCGATGAAGCAACGACAGTCGTGGAATAAAACCAACTTCTTCCTAACAACAAGTTGTAATCAGGGGGAGCATTGACTACCTCTACATCGCTAGAGACAGTCTTGCCTCCTAAATGAATAGATAAGGACTGCAAGAGTTCGTGAGGATGAAAACCTCGCCCATTGAATGCTTGTAACATTGTAGGGGATCGATTAAGAGCAGGTGATTTCAACCCTTTCCAACAAGATAATGACATGACGCAAGTGGAAGCTCCCTCATCCAGTATGGTACGATGAATGTGTTGGTTATGAACAACAACATCGATCTAAAAAGAAATCTAGTGAGAAAGTCATGACTTGAAATTACCAAGGTTAAACGTGATATTATTTGATGACTCGGAATCGATCACGCTGATGGCGGCCAAGAGTGTTCTACGTTGACTTGGAAAATGTTGTAGAACTTCAAGAATAGACATAGCGCATGGTGCTTGAGCCAAATCTTCAACGATGTTGTAGTTTTGGGCGACACGTGAACTAGGATTAAAAGTTGATTTTCGAATAGTGCTCTTGGGAGGGTGTAAAATAGAGTCGAAAGTGGGTTTCTCAATCTGAAGTGATCCAGATTGAGGAGTAATAGTGGCAGGAGGTGGATCTGATGTAGTACCGTTAGTGACCTTCTCTTTATCAGGTTTAGTCGGCGTGTCATACATTGTGGTGCAAGTGGTTGAATCAATCCCATTAAACATATAAATATGGGCACTCGATGAGGCTTCCTCACTAGGAGGATGATTGGGATTGCCCCCTACTAGAGGAGCAGGGGCTTGCGCAACCATGGACTAATGTTGAGGAAAAGGTTGTATCAACACAGCAGGTTGGGAATTCCCTTTGAAAAGTTTTACAACTTCGTCGCGATGAGGACAGTCTTGGGTGTAATGATCATCACCACAAATGAGACAGAAAAACTTCAGCTTTCGTTGTGGTTGTTTCTTGGGAGCAGGCGGTTGAGTTGGTGTTTTTGGATTTTCATTATTAGTATTATTCTTTTTGGGTTTATTTTTTGTTTTCTTCTTTCCCCCGGATTGTTGTGAAGAGGCAAATTGAACTGCATTCACCTCAAAGATTTGAGTTGGGGGGGAGGTAGAGGAGAGTGAGATCGAACTGGTGACGGGTGCATAAACAGAGCTATTAGTTGAGCCAGCCGACTGTGATGAAGATTGGGTTTTGATGGCACCGATAATTCCATCTACATGAGCCATGGAAGATGGTTTGGATGGATCGGTGGACGTGCGGGGAACATTTGATATCAACTCATACAACGTACCAAATTGGGAATAAACCATATCCAGGTATTGAGCGCAAGCAATAGCTTCTTCCTCAATGACAACACCACCAATGGTAATGTCACGAGTAATTGGGGGTAAAAGATATTTAGTAAACCATTATGCCAATAATTGGTCAGGAATGGTTGCTTTGATTAACCTTTGTCGTCATCTCCACTCATGAATGTGATCAGAGATATGTACGAAGTTTGTTAGACGAAGTGAAGTCAAGATTTTTGTACCAGTCTCGTAATGGATGGGTAATTTAAAATGCATGAGAAAATGCATGGCCAAGGAGTTGAAATCTTGAAAGGTACCACGTTGGAGTTCAATGTACCATTTGGTTGTTGAGCCCATGATTGTGCGTTGGAAAAGACGCACCCGGGTAGAATCATCCATTAGTGAGTTTGATGAACACCATAGATGAAACTTCATAACATGGTTGTTCGGGTATTCACCAAGTTTACCGTAAAATTTGGGGATGTCAGAAGGTAATTTAGCAGGAATTACCAGCCATAAAGGAAAATGTAGTATGGGATCATTTGTCAACCGAGATAAATCTGGTAGATCCAGCGTGGCTAGGAATGGTAGTTGTCGGTTAACCTGAGCATAATACTGGTGCGGCATAGGGACAGTAGTAGGGCCATAAACTGGTTGAGGTGGATAATTGTATCCAGTAGGCCCTACCATATACGGATGTTGTTGGTCGGTATAGGAAGGATTCGGTTGTTGTTGAGGAACATTCACAAAAGGAGGGAAACTCGATTAGACAAGCCTTATTGATATCCCTCTAATCGACACAGACATGAATGGTTCCTTGTTTCTTAGCGACTGGAACGATGTTAGAAACCCAATCCATCAAGGCACAGATAAATAAAACTAGACTTCAACAGTTTTTCAACTTCTGCCTTAATAGTCGCGGTTTTCTTAGGATGAACCAGGCGAATTTTTTCTCGTATAGGTTTAACACCTGGGTAAGTTTTTATCTCATGCACGATGATCGATGGATTGATCCTTGGAAGTTCTTTGTAACTCCAAGCGAAGACATTGTGGAATTCTTTGAATAAAGAGGTATAATTTTCCACTTCCTTGGGTGAACAATTGGCATCAAGACGAACATTTTCTACGATACCTTCTTTGATCGAGATGTCGATAGCGATCGTAGAAGAGATGTTACCTAAATTCCCCTCAGAAGTAGTATCATGGGTAAGTATGGGAAATTGGAGAGAATCGACAACACTGTCAGGAAAGATACATTCTATATCTTTATCAATTTCATCTAGACTCAGGAGAAAAGATGAACGATGATGGTTGTCATCCCAGGGTACCTCTTCGATACTAAGCATTTCCATAATGGATTCGTCTGATGGAAAAATATGTAGGATGTAATAGAAAGTGGAGGATAGGGAATCCAACCAAGATGGAAACAAGTAAGTGTTGGATGCCAACGGATGTTGGTCGTCCAATGAGGGAGAGGCAGATTGGATGGAATTGTATGAAGCCTCAAAAGGACTAAGTGGCATAGTGTCACCTAGTGCATCGAATTCCAAAGGACTGGGCACAACCCAAGGATCAGATGATTTGTAAGATTGATATGCCATAGTCGAGATCATATTGATCATGGTAATATGTTACGAGGTGGGAGGAAGTGGTGTAGGGAAAGTACCCATAAGGGAAGAGTCTTTTAAAATACCTACACCAACACTTTTGTAAGTGATCTTAGTATCTCCCAAGAAAGGAATATTGTTGGTAGCGAGAGTGGGAGCGTCGGGGGTACATTAATACAATTGATTGATAGTGATAATTTTACCTTGATAGGGGAATTGTACACATCGAAATATCGATGAAGCAATGACAGTCATGGAATAAAACCAACTTCTTCCTAACAACAAGTTGTAATCAAGGGGAGCATCGACTACCTATACATCGACAAAGACAGTCTTGCCTCCCAACTGAACAACTAAGGATTGCAAGAGTCTGTGAGGATGAAAACCTCGCCCATCGAATGCTCATAACATTGTAGGGGATTAATTAAGCGCAAGTGATTTCAACCCTTTCCAACAAGCTAATGACATGACGCAAGTGGAAGCTCCCTCATCTAGTATGGTATGATGAATGTGTTGGTTATGAACAACAACATCATTTTGAAAAGCAAGTTGGTGAGAAATTCATGACTTGAAGTTACCAAGGTTAAACGTGATATTATTTGACGACTCGGGATCGATCACACCGATGGCGGCCAAGAGTGTTCTACGTTGACTTAGAAAATGTTGTAGAACTTCAAGAATAGACATAGTGCATAATGCTTGAGCCAAATCTTCAATGATGTTGTAGTTTTGGGCGGCACGTGAACTAGGATTAAAAGTTGATTTTCGAATAGTGCTCTTGGGAGGGCATAAAATAGAGTTGAAAGTGGGTTTCTCAATCTTAAGTGATCAAGATTGAGGATTAACGCTGGGAGGAGGCGAATTCGATGTAGTACCGTTAGTGACCTTCTCTTTATCTGGTTTAGCCGGCATGTCATACGTTGTGGTGTGAGTGGTTAAATCAATCCCATTAAACATATAAATATGGGCACTCAACGAGGATGATTGGGATTGCCCCCTATTGGAGGAGCAGGGCCTTGCGCAACCATGGACTGATGTTGAGGAAAAGGTTGTGTCAAGACAGCGGGTTGGGAATGCCCTTTGAAAATTTTTGAAACTTTGTCGAGATGAGGACAGTCTCGGGTGTAATGATCATCACCACAAATGAGACATAGAAACTTCAGTTTTCGTTGTGGTTGTTTCTCAGGAGCAGGCGGTTGAGTTGGTGTTTTTGGATTTTCATTATTAGTATTATTCTTTTTAGGTTTATTTTTCATTTTCTTCTTTCCCCCAGATTGTTGTGAAGAGGCATATTGAACTGCATTCACCTCAAAGATTTGAGTCGAGGGGGACGTAGAGGAGAGTGAGGTCGAACCGGTGACGGGTGCAGAAATGGAGCGATTAGTTGAGCTAGCCGACTGTGATGAAGATTGGGTTTTGATGGTACCGATAATTCCATCTGCATAAGCCATGGAAGATGGTTTCGATGGATCGGTGGACATGCAGGGAACATTTGGTATCAACTCATACAATGTATTGGATTTTGGGAATAAACCATATCCAAGTATTGAGCGCAAGCAATATCTTCTTCCTCAATGGCAACACCACCCATGGCGATGTCACGAGCAATTGGGGGTAAAAGAGATTTAGTAAACCATTATGCCAATAATTGGTCAGGAATGGTTGCTTTGATCAACCTTTGTCATCATCTCCACTCATGAATGTGATCAAAGATATGTACGGAGTTTGTTTGATGAAGTGAAGTCAAGAGTTTTCTACTAGTCTCATAACTAATGGGTAATTCAAAATGCATGAGAAAATCCATGGCAAGGGAGTTGAAATCTTGAAAGGTACCACGTTGGAGTTCAATGTACCATTTGGTTGTTGAGCTCGTGAGTGTGCGTTGGAAAAGATGCAACTGGATAGAATCATCCATCAATGAGTTTGATGAAAACCATAGATGAAACTTCATAACATGGTTGTTCGGGTCTTTGCCAGGTTTACCGTAAAATTTCAGGATGTCAGAAGGTAATTTAGTAGGAATTACTAACCAGAAAGGAAAATGTAGTATGTGATCATTTGTCAATTGAGATAAATCTAATAGATCTAGCGTGGTTAGGAATGGTAGATGTCGGTTAACCTGAGGATGAAATTGATGCGGCATAGGGACAATAGTAGGGCCATAAACTGGTTGAGGTGGATAATTGTATCTAGTAGGCCCTCCCATATATGGATGTTGTTGGACGGTATAGGCAGGATTTGATTGTTGTTGAGGAACGTTCATGAAAGGAGGGAAACCTGGTTGGTTTTGGGGAGGATAGGTCATTTGATTAGGTTGTGGGGGATAAACAGTTTTCCCTTGAGGGGGGTAGACAATTTGTCCTTGCGGAGGGTATACAGTTGAACTTTGGGGAGGATAAGATTGTTGTCCTTGAGGACCCCAAGTGGGATTCGGGACACCCAGATAAGGTTGTCCAAAATATAATCTAGAAGGAATAGGATTTGGTACTCCTCCTTGTGGTTTAGGGTACGATGGCCCTCCTTGATAAGGTTGATGAAAAGTACCTCCTTGGGGTGGTCTCCAGGGTTGTGAAGGGTTTCCAATAAAAGGGGTTTGCCCCCCAGTGGGTATTTGCAAGGGTGCTTGTCCCCCTGCAGGGACCGGATCGCTAGACAATGGTTGCCCCCAAGTCAGGATTTGTCCCATAGTTGATTATGTGTGTATGGAAGGGTTCTGCATTCGATGATGTATAGGTGTTCCAACAGGATCATATGGAACATAAGGAGTCGTAGTTTGAAAAGGTGTTGTGGTGGGATTAACGGTCAATGTACCTTGTGTATGATTAGGCATTACGACTCCAGCGTTACTTTGGATTTGTATTGACGTAGCAGTAGGATTGACTACTTGTTCGATGGGACGGTCAATAGTCTGACTGGATGGTCCTGCCTCTGCACCAGCAAAGGTAAGAGGGTTAAGAGGTGGTCGACTAAAATTGAAATGTTCGTAAAGATCACGTCCCAATGGAGTTCTCCATATGGAATGAACAGGTGTTTGTTCTAGAATTACCATGTCAGCAGACTGTACAAGAGTCGTGTACTCATCATTATAATCGTGTTGTGTGTTTTCCATCTGTGTCTTAGTGTATGGCCTCAACAACAAATGAGGACACTCTTCTTCTATGATGTTACCAAATGAGTCCAATTGAACAAGGAGTGGTTATATAGGAACTCCTGACATAGGAGTAATATGAGGAATGGGATCCTCAATCGTAACCAAGGCACTTTCGAGATTTTCTAACAAAGGAATAGCAGCGCTCCCAGCATCCGAGCGATTTTCTACCTCTTCACGGTAAAAATATTTAGGTGAATTAGGAGGTAAGGGTCCGTAGCCTTCCGGAGGCATCCCTTTCATCCTATGTGATCTACGAAGACCTTTATCGTCTACATTATCAATATTGAAAAAAAATTAAGTAAATAAACAACACTGGCCAAAAATCTAGAAGAACTAACAAGCAAACAATACATTTTCTCAATGATCGTACTAGTTGGTGATGAAATCCACCATCGCGTGATCAAATTGAGAAGGGGCTAGGATATGAGCAGGTGGATCAGTTACGTTGGCGACCTGCTTAATGGACTTATGCCTTGGTGCAATCTTCAGCACAATAATCGTGGATTTACCCTCCAAGGAGCCCGAGTGAGTTTGACCAACGTCTGTTCCAGGTATAGTGAAGACTTCCCTGCACCGTCACCTTCTGTGAGAAACCTAAAGATTATGGCTACTAAGGACACAAACTCACAGTCAACCTCTGGGCGGGTACAGTAGACAGTCCAGTCTGAGCGTATGGGCAGGATAACAAGTCTGAAACCCTTCAACAGAACTGAGGACAAGTGGACTGGTAGAACTCCAGAGGACCTTGAATGGATTCGGAATTCACAAAGCACTGAGACAAAATGAAGACAGTTGTACCTCAACAACAACCCCCAAAATATGATCTTACTACTACGAACGGTTAAGCCTCGGAGGGATAATCTTCAATTCTCTCCTGAACCCGACCTCGTGCGTAACCCTGTGTGAGGGGGATCCCAGCTATGCTTATACGAAAATTGGATTTACTCTCCCTATTGCAAGATGCTAAGTTTGTCTTGAATGCTTTGGAGAGTTATACTCATGGCCTAATCCAAAGCGCTAATCCTAGTCTAATGTTGGTGGAAGAATCTAAAAATAAAAAGTTTCTAGATCGATTTTTAATTAGCGTTGATTTTAGTGGTTGTTCTTTACACAGAGGTGAATGAGAGTGAAACTAATGATGTTATGACTCGAATCCAAAAGAAGTAAAATAATGATAAGCAAAGGTTTCTTTCGATGAACTTATATTTACGGGAAGGAGAAGAGTTTTCTTTCTTTCACTACCAAACACAAGAATGCAAAAAATTTCATGCAATTTGTTTTCAACAAGAATCCATTTCAGTGCTAAATTATAAAGAAATTGTTTTCGGTATCCAAAATCCAATCGTAAAAAGTATCCTTTCGTTTGATTATGAATGTGAATTGATTTGGTTTAATGCTTCTTATGCCAATAATAAAAAAGGATTTCACTATTGCATCTTTAGACAATGGGAAGCAAGAATCACACAAACAAAAGACACTCTCACAACAGTCAATAAGAGGCAAAAACAAATTAAAGTTTCAAAAAAAACAAAACATACTTAAGAAATTTATGGAAATATATGAAGATCAGAGACCAATTAAAACATTAAAGAGATCCTTGAGTTTCCTTGTAACAATCTTTAATCGATCCGATGAACGAAAAAGTATCAAAATGAACCCAAAATCTGAAGAAAAAAGGGTGATTTTTGTGACAAGGAAATACAATCAAATCCAATCAAAGATCAAAAGTATTAAAAGAAGCAAGTTACAGGTTTGATAGAAGACATAAACTGATAAAACAAGTTCTAAGTTAAAAGGAAATACCCAAAAATCACACCCGGTACAAAGGCAATCAACAACTTTTCAAAATGAGGAAAAATCGGTGCTCTGGCTATAACAGCACCATAGCGCTCCCTAAAGCACTATAGGGGAGCGTCAATCATGAAATCAGCGCTCTAGTTGTAACTAGAGAGGGCGTGGGTTTCTAAGAAAGAAAGGGAACAACCTAGAAAATGAAAAACTCAAGAAGTTTGATCAACAGTCTCTGTGAGATGACTTCAGTAATGAAAACAGATGTATTAGAAGAGAAAAATATAGCAAGAAGGATATGAAGATGAGAAAAAAGAAGAGACAAAACCAAGGAAAGAAACCAAAACTGAAAGCTTCGATCCCCAGTGGAGTCGCCAATTTCTGTTGTAGGAAAATTTCGTTGTGTACAGGTGAATATCCTCTTTTATTCTAGACCCCTACTACCAAGACAGAAAGATGTTAACATTGGACACTAACATTCCTTTAAATGTAGTTAAACTAGTCAAAGGGAAAAGAGGAAGAACGTATGATGTACCTTTTTTTTTAAGCTTGTCCTCGCTTAATCTAGGTTGAACTTGATATTCAAGCTCCTTAATGATATATGCAATCCAATAGACAACAAAGACAACACAGACTTCCTACTCTACCAAGATTAGTTTAAACTAAATTTATCAATGAAATACAAGTATATGCAACCATACACAAACTTGAAGGAAATTAGCCAAGCATATATTAATGAGAACATTACAAGGTACTTAAAATATGTAGATGCAGTTGCAACAACCTCTCCAAGTCCTCCTTATCCAACCCCTTGCTCAAAAGATCCACGATCAGAATGACAATACTTTTTGCTTATTATTCTCCCCCTCTTCACCATGAGAATGCCTCCTTTTATAGGCTTTGAGAGGCTCAACCACCTTAGTTATATTTGGAATACGTTGAGGATATAACTCCATCAGTTGTGGCATCTCCCTTAGATGCAGCCTAAAGCTTGGATTCGAGCCAAACCAACTCAGATCATCTATAGTTGTCTTTAGAGATAAGGGTGATTTCTTCCCATGATTCTCTCAACCAATCGGTGCTCCCTCAAAACTGGCAACAGAGCATTGCAATGCTCCCTGCTAGATGGACAGGGAGCGCTAGCGCTCCCTACATATGAGCAAGGGAGCATTGATCTTCCAAAAGTTCATTAAGATGACCATTTCTCAAGGAAAAACATTTTTCTTAGCTTGTCAAATGATGTGGTTTCCCTTTCCAACATGTTATAGAGGATGTATCAAGTATTTCCATGGTGTCATTCACAATGCGACATATGCAGAATGAAAATGTGACATTTACGACACTTGTGACAAAAGTGTGACACTTGCGACAATGATAATGTGAGATTTTCGAAGTGAGGAATTGACGTGTAACAATGAGTGACTGAGGAAACACTAATTGCAGACCCCCTTGCTTGGTGGAGAGAAAACTGATCTACTAAGTTCCTGTGGGAGGAGAAGAATGGCCTTCGTCCCTGGCTGTTGTTGAATAGAAGGAAAGTCTCTCTTAGAGCATCATGATCTAGCTAGGGGTGGCTAGTGGTAAATTCATCCAAGAGTTGTTGTGCCTATGGTTGGGTGGAAAAGGACACCCCTTTCAGCAGTTGCATCACTATCTGGTTTCTAGATAAGTATATTATGTTAAATATTTGTAGTGTCTAGATCAGAGAAAATTATATATTATGTTTTAGAAATGTGTAATTTTAATTTCTAACAAAAATGACTTGAGAAATTCAAGTAAAATAAAGAGAATGTCTTAGTTGAAGCTCCTTTGATTTCATTCATTTTCTCTTGACTATCTCTGTGTTAAAATAAGATTTCTAGGAGTGGATGTTGTGGTTGACTATGCTGTACAGTTTAATGCATGCTTGGAAAATGATGACTGAACAGTTAAAAATCTCTATAGAACATACGAAAGAAGAGAGTGATTTTTCTACATAATAGTGTTCTATTTTAGTATGTCCTCAAATCCTATGCTAGAAATCTTAGAGGATATAAGACCTGTGTGGACTTTAGGAAATAATCCCAAATATGGGAAAACATTAAAGGTCATTATAAATGATTATTGATGAAAAATAATTAGGAAATAAACATGCAATTTTCCAAATTGAATTAAAATACAAAAGTTCTCAAAATTCTATTTGGGGAATAAATAAACCTTTATGTTTAACTTGTGTTAAATATCCTAAATTTGGGAAGAATCCCCTTAAATTTTGGTGGGTAGTAAATCCTGGTAGAAATACTGAATTTACTGTGGAGGTAAATCTGTCTTAGGACCAATTTCCTTAAATTTAGTAAGAGTAGTAAAGCACAGTAATAAAGAAACAAAATTTACTCATTTACCCAAAAGAAGGGAGAGATTATAATTACATTTTTAATTTCCAGAATGGAGAAATTTCCTTGGAATATAAACTTTTATTAAAGTCCTTTAAAAAGACTAGAAATTTATATTTCTCATTTTCTTATTTTACTGTAAGAGGAAATGTTTTCATTTAAATTCTCTAGGTAATATAGCCCTGCATGGATAAAGAAATATATGTATATATATGTCTATATACATATTATTACTATTATTATTATTATTTTATTCTGAAAATGGAGGCCAAAGATCCTCGTACGTTAAAGACAAAAGACCAAAGAGAATATAATAATTATTATTATTTTAATATCAAAAACACCAGTGAATAAACTGTGACCAAACGCTTTAACCATCTCATGGTCTTCATAACTCCGGGAGTTCGGAGCTCCGAGGCTCTGGAATGTTTGGGTGATGGGATTCCACGAGCCAAAGTTGATGAATGCTAGAACCCTTTCCTTCCCTGCGCAAGGTTGTAAAGGTAAGAAATACAATTAATTAAGTTATTGTATTTAATGTGATCAATTAATATAATTCAATATAATATACCTTTAATACAAT
>SNQJ01S0028499.1:57303-75463 GCA_010110895.2 Picea sitchensis | reverse complement strand
CCATGAACATACATGTCAGAATATTAATTTCAAGATACGAGATATAACACTTATCGGAAAAACACCAGGTTTGATGCAACTGCTGAGAGGGGTACTTGTTTCCACCCAACCGTAGGCTCAACGATTTCAAATGGATTTACCACTAGCCACCCCCGAGCTTAGACCACGATGCTATGAGACCAAGTCTCTGTCCGTCGGAAGTCGAGAACGAAGGTTACTCTCCTTCTTCTCCGCTTATCAATCACTTTGTATAATTTTTCCAGAGTCCTTCCGATTTCTCCCCTCTTGCGATCTCCATCGCGACTGACCCCCTCCACACCTCATTCCTGTGATTTCGGGACTTGCGAGTACAAGAGAACTCGCCCTTGGGTATTCCATGTAGCGAAATGCCGAAATATCGGGACTTATCCGCACGCTATCGTTTCGGGATTTCGCAAATCGGGATTTTGGGACTTGCGAGTACAAGGGAACTCGCCCTTGGGTATTCCGGGTACCGAAATGACGAAATGTCGAAGTCTAAGAGGACCATTCTCTCTCATGCAGGGTTTTAAGACTTACGCCATAGAATCCTCCAACAAATCCTTGGGTAAACTTTCGAAAAGGGTGTCCCTGTGGGGAGATCTATCCAGGGAATTACTTGAGACAATTAAGGGAATAAATTTCCCGAGAATAGACTTGAAAACTGAATCCGTTCAAAGCATATATATATGTGTGTGTGTGTGTGTGTGTGTGTGTGTGTAGACCACGATGTTGTGAGACTAAGTATTTGTTCGTCAGAAGTCGAGAACGAAGGTTACTCTCCTTCTTCTCCGCTTATCAATCACTCTGTATAATTTTTCCAGAGTCCTTCCGATTTCTCCCCTCTTGCGATCTCCGTCGTGACTGGCCCCCTCCACACCTCTTTCCTGCGATTTCGAGACTTTTGAGTATAAGGGAACTCGCCCTTGGGTATTCCGAGTACCGAAATGTCGAAATATCGGGACTTATCCGCACGCTATCGTTTCAAGATTTCACAAGTCGGGATTTCGGGACTTGCGAGTACAAGGGAAATCGCCCTTGGGTATTCCGGGTGTACCGAAATGACGAAATGTCGAAGTCTAAGAGGACCATTCTCTCTCGTGCAGGGTTTTAAGACTTACACCATAGAATCCTCCAGCAAATCCTTGGGTAAACTTTCGAAAAGGGTGTCCTTGTGGGGAGATCTATCCAGGGAATTACTTGAGACAATTAAGGGAATAAATTTCCCGAGAACAGACTTGAAAACTGAATCTGTTCAAAGCATATATATATATATAAGTATGTATATTTACGTAAGCCATAGGTGGTCTTTCCAACATGAGCATGCAGTCATGCAGTCAATATATATATATATATATATATATAAGCCATAGGTGGTCTTTCCAATATAAGCATACAACCACCATTTTTGATCAAAACACCATACAGACAGTCTTATACTGAAACCATTCATAATTGCACAAACCATGAACATACATGTCAGAATATTAATTTCAAGATATGAGATATAACACTTATCGGAAAAACACTAGGTTTTATGCAATTGTTGAGAGGGGTACTCGTTTCCACCCAACTGTAGGCTCAACTATTCCGAATGGATTTACCACTAGCCACCCTCGAGCTTAGACCACAATGCTATGAGACTAAGTCTCTGTTCGTCAGAAGTCGAGAACGAAGGTTACTCTCCTTCTTCTCCGCTTATCAATCACTCTGTATAATTTTTCCAGAGTCCTTTTGGTTTCTCCCCTCTTTCAATCTTCGTCACGACTGACCCCCTCCACACCTCTTTCCTGCCTTTTCTTTTCCAGCGAGGTTTCGTGTGGCACGAACTTCCCCGCGGTGGTCAGGTCTGAGGCTTCCACAGATGGGTGGTTCACCCCCATCCCTCATTAACTCACGAGGAGCCTCTTCACCTACCAACCTAGCGAGCAATTCATTTCGGGGCCAATGAGCCGCTCTTGATCTTCGGGCCAGTGAAGACCAAATACGGTATTGGTTTCGGTGGAAGTTAACACCACCATTCCAGGTGCCTTCCACCACCTTTCATCAACCATCGTGGTCTCTTTTCAACACATCCCCCTTCCAACAGTCTTGCAACATATATTCATAACATTATTCACATTTGTTGACCTTTTATACTAAGGTCCATTCAAAATCACACATTCACATCTTTGAGTCTGCCATAGTTCTTGGCCAGTATAGTTATTTTTACAGACTGGGGGAAACAGGGTGTTACATGGACACTGGATGTAGTAATCAATAATATAGCGACATATCACGTCCTCTGAATTATCAGGCTCTTGTTTTAGCAAAGATGGTGGTTTAAGCACGGATGTGCATGTGTCAAGTGGGGATGTGTTTATGAACACACATTTCCTCGAACTACAGTTCAGAGGTAGGGAAAGTGCGATGTGGACTACTTGCTGAGAAAACATTTGTTGAAGATTAAGTAATGTATTTCCAAGTGTACGTATCATTTGCATAACATCAATTTGACTTTTTTCATGTTCTCTGTGTATTCTTCTGAATGCACTTGTCATAGATTTGTCATGTACGAGGTACAATATGATGCCACAACATATGCATTGAGGACATATTGCGCATCTGTATTTGCATTCCACATAATTGGCATGTCCTTGGAGAAACCTTTGTTCCAAATATGTGAAAGTTTTCCTTTAAGGAAAATTGTTGGTTGTTTAAGTGTAGATTGTATCACTTGGATGTACTCATCTTCTGTTAGATTTAGTTCTGGAAAGAAGTCGTCGAAGCTCATTAAGTCATTGAAGTCTCGTTGTTCTATAAATGTGAACAAAGATTTTGATTTCTCAATGAGAACATTGTCCTCTAAACTATTTGGTTCTATGATTCTTATTGTTCTCATCGACGCCATAGGGAAGTTGTATCTACAATGTTAATTCTTTCGATTTTTACTGCTTTTTGTATGGTAATGTCTATGAACTTTGGCAAGTTCTGGATCCAAATGATCTGTGTTGCATGTTATGTATTTGTCTACAAACTGCTCGATTTGTGAGTTGTTGTCATTTCCATGGACCAGTGCATCCTCTATCCATAACAATGTGTGGTCATGTTTTCTCCCACTATTTTGGAACTCAGTTACAAAATAATAGTGTGATATTCTTCCGAAGAATGTTTCATCATGACATATCAATTGCCTCAAAGCATTTACTCTATGTCTATAGTAACGAGTACATGTCACTGGGTCTTTTCTTATGAGGTAGTCAATGTCATCATTTTCCAATGTCTCAGATTGTTTTTTCCTTTTCCTGTTCCTATATAATGCAAACTTCGTAGTCACCAAGGGACCCCAGTGTTGCTCTACACTTGTAAATGTGATGAAAAAAGTTGGAGGTCCCAATTGTCGGATCGTTGCAAATATAGTTTTCTTGTTTTGTTGCAAGTAGTCAGGAGAGATGCGAATGTTTTTGAAATCTATGTATCTAATATCATATTTTAGGACTTTTTCTAGGTTTGCTTTGTACTTGACATCTTTGGCCAATAACTTTCTTCCTCGTAGCTGGCCTTTTCTTATTTGCACCCATATGCAAGAGAGCACTTTCTCAATTATTATGCGAATTGTTTTGAAAAACAAAGTTGTTATGTGACAGGAGAAGTCACCGCTTGAATGTAGCAGTTCCCATCGAACTATCTTTTGGTAGCTGAATCGTTTTGTGATGTCACTGGCACGTGGATCTCCATAGAACAATGTTGGGAAGTTCATCCGCAAATTTGTCCTTGAATATTCCAAGTGGATGTTTCCCTTTAGTGGGTGCGATTTCGACAATCTTGTCTTGCAAGTCATGAATGTGTTGTGAGTCAGTGAATCCATTAATCAATGTTTCAATAGGTCTTTCATTCTCTGATTCATCGCTTGTATAAAATTCACTTGTAGTGTCGAAAGTTTGTGCAGAGTTGTCATTTCCTTGTTCAAGAACATGGTTCCAGTTCTCATTTATACAAATGTTTTCCGCTTTGTACAAGGCCCTAGAACATAATTCTTTTAATGCTTTCATGACAATGTGTACACGCACTCTACCTGTCTGGTATGCATTCTTGTATTGTAAACGTCTTTTGAGAGCTACAACAATCGTCATTGTTTCGCTCATGAATTGTGGCAGCGCTTTTTGGACAACATCTAGTTGGACAAGCACGTTAATAATTGATCATGTTAAGCCCATTTGGGTTATTTATAGCCCCAAGGTCTGATTTGTGCAAATGCAATTCGTAGAGACACAAGTCTCTCTTCAAGTTCTGTAAGTGTACTTACATCTGGTAGTGGTGTGTTACATCTTATTTTCTCAGGTGTTGCAAATTGTGGTAGTTTTCCATTTTCAAGTGATCTTTTGCATGGAAGACAAATTTTGCTAGTGGAAAATGTTCTATCATTTAGTGTCAAGTTGATGTATTCTTTTTGCAAGTAAGGGGTGAAAGACTTAATGTTCTTTGTGAAATTCAATTCCTCGCAAATCGCATATGCAATGCAAGGAGTGTCTTCAATTTGTTTCATATAGGTCTGCTTTGCATCTCTCTTTCCTAGACGAGGATGCGTAGCAAGTGTTGGTTGGTTTTCAATGCTAGCGCAGTGTTGGTTCTAATTTACGATATGTGATGTTTCCCCCTCGATCAATATCATGACCACTATGGGATATGTAGCTGCACATGTTTCTCTCACGTATCTATTTTTTCAACACGTGGTAGGTTAACTTATGGTTGCCACTCGAAACTAGTTTCACTTGTTGACAAGCCATGTTGAAGGTGGAATCAACATTTGTTACGAGCATTGCCTCCTCGCCATGTTGATGGTGCAAATGGTCATGGTCTTTGTCATTAGACATGTGATGTTTGTGTTCAGTAGGAAGTGTGTAAATGCACTCGTGTTGTGCACGCACAACTTTTTTTAGGTTGTGATATGTGAATTTGTGTTTCTTGCTCGAGCTCCCTTTCACCTCATGATGATCGATAATACAATTCATAGGTCTAGAAGGAAGTGCAATAATGTATTTATTTATTTCATGTATGACCTTTTTCAAGTTGTGATAAGTCAATCTACGTTTTTTGTTTAAGCTCTCTATGACCTGATGACAAATGGGATGAGTTTCATCGTGATTAGATAATATGCGACGCTTATGTAGATTCGATGCAGTTTGGTTGGAATGGACAGTGAATCTTGAACTAAAAGTATTTCTTATCAAAGGTTGATAATGGATGTGTGTCGTATCTATTTTCGATGATATGATGTCAATTGTTTGATCGTAGTTTGAATCAATACAATAGAAATGGCCAGTACCATCTGAAAGGGTTGACCAAACCTGGATATTTACTCTGAATATGATATATATCCATTTCAATCAAAATGTCCCACCCTCTATATTTCCTTTCTCATATGGCATTGCCATGTTTACAAGGTATTGTTGCCAACTTCCAACTGTCAGCATACTTTCTATGAGATATGGTAGAAGGTGTTGATGCAAGCAATTAAATGCCTGTTGACTGCCACCTATAATTGCATTGCAAAAGGATTGCACAGTGTAAAGGTGTAGTGAGTGCACATCAAAATCTGTTTCTATCAAATTGCAAATTGCATTGAACAAACTATCTCCACAAGTAGATGCACTGGTTGTTGCTACGTGTAATCCATGAGAGTGCATATGATGCATAATTCGTTTCCAATGGGATTGAAGGTCTTTATAGGTGAGGGACAAGTAAATATTGGATCCTCCAAGATTGCATATGGATAATTTTTTATAGAGTAGTGGTTCATAATGACCACTTAGAAAATTGACATCATGGAACAAGATGCAATATGGATCTCTAGATGCAGTTTTGTTGAATAGTAGATGTCTTATTTTTCTTGTTAATGACCAAATTCCAATTGATCTATTCAACCACCATACACAAAATGTATCTCCCCAAAGTCCTCTCTCATGTGGAGGTAGAGTTGAAAATGTAGACAACCGCATCTTTGAAAGATATGTATTGACATCATGTAGTCCATGCAATTGGCAAAGAAAATCAGATGCCAATTCATATTGATATGACTCTAATGCCCCAACATTGACATTTTCTAAACAAGCCAAGAAATGATCTATCAATCCATTACATAGCTCAGTCGAGGAATAATGGAAGTGCAATAGAACTTGAAATGCATCGAAGAGGCAATCTCCCGTAGTATACGAGAATGCATCTAATCTGAAAAGGGCATTGTTATGCAATACTTGGTCGATGTTGTCATGTACAATGGAGTCTGCATCTATTTGATAGCACTCAACATCTATTACTTGATCCATCTTTTAAGTTGTGATTTTCAAGGTGTTTCTTAATTATGTTTAGATAATATGCAAATAGCAAAAAAGATAACTATAAGTTCGAGAGTGCATACCAAGTCTGCTATATATCCTTCAACCTTTTTCGTTTCAAATTCAGTGCTTCGTGATTGCTATAGCATACGACAAAGAAACAAAGCTATAGTTAGTGTTCAACCATATAGAAGAGATAATGCAAATAAAACAATAGTATAAACTTGCTCAGTACAAAGACTGAGTATTTAAGACATATAATTTTAGAACTTATTTTAGTTGTGCACCTTATAAGCGTTGCGATAGTCATTGCATATAGCCTTACAATCGTATTCATCATTTAATTTCATCCTCACTCTTCACAAATCAACACTAAACATATATGAAACGACTTGTTGATGTCTCCCACTCAGAACACTCACATAGATGGTTTATGGGATAAACAAAAGGGGAATAATTAGGCATTCATGGACCTCTACTAGATGAATGGAACCAACACATAGCACAACTTCACAAGGTTTCAATTATATTACAAGATGAAAAAGGTATTCTAATATTGGGCACTAGGGCACTCATCTTCAGACAGATCAGTGAACTGTCCATTTAGGTTACAAAGAATCATTTCTACAAGATGAGGTCCAGATGTGGAAATGGTGATGGAATATGCTTTGGAAGACCCAAATTTCAGCATAAAACTAACAGCTATATGTGGCTTGCTTCAGAGACTAAAATCTTGCCTTGTCATAATCTGCAAAGAAGGGGATGGAAAGGTCCTCGAAGATGCTTGTTCCACAATGAAAACTCTAAATCCGTCTCACAAATCCTTGTGCACTGCCATTTTCCAAAGAGCTATGGTATAATGTCCAGGGCATGAAAGTAGGCATATGTGATTGGAAAGGGGACAACCTGTAAAATGCACTAAACGTATGGTTTCATAAACAGAAAGATGAGGAGAACATCTCATTTCCTTTTTTGTATGTCAGTATGCTTGTGACAGAGGTGGGTTCTGTATCGAGCATTGACGTGCTTGCTCATTGTTTGAGGCCATTGGAGATAACTAAATGTGTAGACAACTTCTTCTCAAGCTATACCATGGTTTTAATTTCGGAACCCTTTTAGGAGATTAACGTTCGGGCACCTTTTATTTCCAAAATGAATCTGAGCCATCGATCAATTTTGCAATCCGTGATGTGGGTGACCCTGCTACTTTAGCACCCCTACTAAAGTTTTATCATTCTGCCAAATTTTGGAATTCTTCTAACCATACTTAGACATGGCACCAATTCGAGACTTCAGGAGTTTTTTAATGTGAAGCGTGAAAGTCTCCCAGAGTGACTTTCTCCCGGAGTCATTAACTCAAGCCTACTATTAATTAACCCGAGATTACTTTAACCATCCTTATTAAGGACTTCAAAACTTCGACTCTTCGGCACTTCCGGAGTTTTCGAATGCAAAATTTGTATAACTCTCAGAGTAGTACGGGCCCATAGTAGTACAGACACATGCAATAAATGCAAACTAGCCACCATGCATGTGGGACTCTAAAAGACAACTAACTAGATTAATTTAATCAAACACAAACCATAACCAAAGCTCGTCGGTGCTAAGTGTCCACCATGCTGCAAACCCTGACATGTGGTTAACAATGTCTCATCCACGCAAATAATAAACATTTGCGGAAGAGACAAGGTCCTCAAATATGCCCACATCTACAAGTCGTTTTTCGCCTTCCTAAGCTCTTCGTTACCTTACGAACTGCCATCTGTCTTTACACCTTTTTCACTAGGCTTCGATCCTGATCTGGAATCGTTTTTCTACCCTTTACCCCTACAGTTTGTCCCTTTGGTAAATACATGCATTGAACAGAATGGCTTGCAATGGCTGCATAAGAGGGTGATTTAGTACCATCTCTGAGTTTACAGAGTGGCTTGCAATGTTTGCACAAGAGGGTAAACCAGTACCATCCCAACGCTGAGTATGTGAAGATGTAAGGTATGATCTATGCAATACAAATTACTGTCAATTGTTTTAAGAGGTTTTGAATAGTATTGTACTGGTTAAAACCTGTGGACCCTCAGCCTAATCCTCCAATATCCATTGATTTTCCATAACCTATTGATAATCCCCCTAATCCTACAATTACACATCTTGTTTCTCACAAGTCTATTGATCCCCATCCCATAATTTACAAAGAAACCAGTGTTCCAACTCCACTTCCCGCTAAGAATTTAACTTGCTAACAAAGGAGATCAATTTGAAGTATGACTTATGTCACTAAACCGCATTTTGATTTTTTTTTCATGCATTTTTTGTTTTAGTATTTTTCATGTTCCTCCATTGTTTGGATATAGCTGTTGAACCATCTCTGAGTTCGCTCGAATAATGAATCCAGTAGGATTTAAATGGATTTTTCTATTCTTTTTATATCATGTTTTGATATGAACCCCTGTAACGGATAAGCCTCATTGGCTTTGCGAATGTAACAAAATGCATAAAACAGATTACTTAAGCTATGAACTTTTATCTCCCTCTAATTTCTCTTGTTTATGCCATTGCAACATATTAGGAATAATCAGAAGGACCTGACATGATCCAATATATGGGTATTGATCTCTTTTAGCCATTTCAAGCATTTTTATCCACATGTACAGGAAAATATCTTAGATTATGGTCATGTAATAGTTCAAGAAGTGACTCTGCACCTATATGTTATTCTGAATGTTTTGATCTGTGAATTGATCAAATGTGAAAAGTGCTTAGTCTTTTCCACATCAGTTTCTCTTGTATAATTGAATTATGTATACAATATGGATAATCTAGGCCAATGGTTTAGAGAAGTTTGTCTGCTCCCAAATATGATAAGAAAACTTAGCTAGAAAATCGCAAAATATCGTCCCAACAATTTTTTGTGTGTCAAGCCCAATGGCCAAAAGAAATTTGATGGTTTAACAATCTTTTTTTAGTCTTCTCAACAACTATTGAAAGTATTAACCCTTATAAGAGTTCTAATTGGAGTAAAAATCATCTGAGACTCATTTTGTCTTCTGCTAGTTTTCCAGTTCATTTGATCATGTGGGAGGATACTCTGAAATCAGAATTAATGTTTGGACTCGGGTCGTTTTTTGTTTTATCTTCATCCTCCACCTAGGATTTGCATTTCAGGTCCTATAACTTTTTCTTTATAACTTACTGAAATATGTCACCGATAAAGATGGATAATGTCTGACAATGTTGTCGAATTTTCTTGCAGCTTGCTTAGCTTTGTACCATAATTAGCCCTTCTATACCTAGCTGCAATTTTCTTCTACAAGAACATTTTGCAAAGGTAACAAGCTTTCTTTTTCAACACTTTTCGGGGATAGTAATACATTCTTGTTTCTTTGATATCAGTAGTCACATTTAAGGATGTTTTGTAAGAGCATTTTCACTTGGTTGTTATTTCTAGATTTTTTTTTTATATATATTTTTTATTTTCAACACCTCCTAGTATTGAACATTCCTACTTGCAAACTGTAAATAGTACGCAGTAAACAACGAATAGGAATGAAACTATGGTATTGAAACTTACTCGTGAACGATGAACGACAGAATCACATGTCCAATTACGGGTGCAGGATTTCGACCCTGCAAAGTGCAGCAACAGGTCCAACTGCGGGTGCATGACCTCAACCTTGCAAAGTTGAAGCAAACAAGGGTGCAAAATTTCAACCCTACAAAGTGCAAGAACATGTCGAATTGTGGGTGCAGGACTTTAACCTTGCAAAGTTGAAGCAAACAAGAGCAAGCAGCAAACAACAAACCAATGAGCAAGCACCAAGAGGTCCAACTGCAGCTGCATGACCTTAACTTTGCAAAGTTGAAGGAAACAATAATAAGAAGCATCCAGGGAACCAACGAACCAGTGAACAAGCAACAACTAGTGAACCGGTGAAGAATATATGTATCTTCAATGATGACTAGATTGCATTCCAAATACAGAATAAATACGAAACATATGATGTAGAATCAACTCCATCATTATAGCCGACTATGCAAGTGTCGGTGGACAACAATATTGCCCAAATTCACTGAATACAAGATTGTATTCAAAAATTGGAGGAAAATGTATTGTCACGGGCCTATTAACTAAACATTTAAGGCTGTCAGGCCTGTTTAAGGGCCTCGGGCTATGTAAACATTTAAAAAAGAATGCATTGTGTTAGGCCTATTTAAGTACTTAAAAAAGAGTGTCCATGCTCAAAACTTTGGATATGTAAACATTTAAATAAAAATAATAAAAATTCAAAAAGAGTGTCGATGCTCAAAACTTTGGGTATGTAAACATTTAAAACATCGGGAATAGCGAAGCTGACAATAAGACTTTGAATTTATTCTTCAATGAGATGGCGACAAATAAGTTTTTTATTATTATATAAAAATAACGTTTTTAGTTCTCTAGTTCGAACAATAGAGATTGTGCAAAAATTTATAGTCAAAGGACAAATTAATATGAAGTTAACGAATTATCGATCGCTATAGTCCCCCTATGACTTCGACATGGACTAATAAGGTATGTACATTATTTAGTTGGATAAGATATATAATGTAGTGTAATAATGACATAATATAAATTGATGGAAAATATTTAATAAATTAAAAATTAACTTTTAAATTAAGTTAATAAATTTAATTGTCAAATAAAGTATTCTTTACATTTTAATATGCTTCTCCTATGATGGGGTGTTTTTCAGGTTCCATGATGACATGGGTATGATTGAGGTGGTACCCCACCCTCGCAGACATATGGTTGCAGTTTGCCATCTGTGCCATGCTCTTGTCCCTCTAGTTGAATTCCATCACGACCTTCTTAGTCACGTCGAGGTCATATCACATGCAGGGGATTCAATGGGTAATCAAGAGTACACGACGATTGAGGACAACCTCATTCTGACCTCGCCCTCTCATCATAGTCACAAAATCTTGGTGGTTCTTAGGTTTAGGGATGATAATATCATTGGTCCTTCCGTCATGGATTAACCCTTATAATGTTATGATGAATAGGCTCCCTCACTCGACCATTAATGCCCAGTTAATGGGGGCTGAGTAGGGGTCCATTTCAACCATAAATTTGGAGCCTTGGCTGGGAAACGTCGTGATCTCGAGCTTGTTCTTTGTTAAGTTTCCAGGTTTTCCCCTCATTTTCCAGTTCCCTCTTACCATGTTTGTTGTCAACCCTTCTCCCTTCTTTGTTTGCTCAACCATGACCCCACAAGGAAGGCAACCCTCTCGCCCTCACCTTGCTCAACCCTCTCGAGTCATGAAGGCAGCCATGGAAGTGAATGAGTCCTATTAAGAATATGTTCTAGAGGCAGATAAAGTTAAAATGAACGACCTGGAAGAGGAGGTTCGTCTTCTCAAAGAATTCCATGACGAGGAGGACGTCGAGGCTCGGGTTGGAAGCCTGATTTCAGATTTGGGTTGCTCTCGGACCCGTAACTCGAAATTCTACAGGATTCTTGAATTGTATTAGCATACCAAGACAATGGTAGCCATGGGAATGCTCCCTAAGGAGAAAGATTTCAGACAGTTGAAAAATAGGCAAGAAGCACTGGAAATTCAGACTGCATATGTGTCTGAGGTCGTCACTTGGATAGTCAACTACCATGGTGGAAAATTCATCCTCCCTTAACGAAATTATGCAAAGGTTGAATGCTCCAAAGCTATTGTTTGGTGTGAGGTGGTGGACCTCACTGGCTCTCAAGTTCCAAATGTTAATTGACATATGGTTTTGTTTTCTTTTGATGTTGTTATGTTATCTAGGCTTATAGTTTTTGGATATTAGTATAGACAATCATAACTCTATCAAACATCTTATGTTTAAACTGCTTCAGTCTGGTTTCCCCTCGGGGGCAGGCTATATTTTTGTTTATTGAGTCATAGAGGCCCATAGACTGTCATGGTCTCTGAGAGGCTGAATTTCCTGTACAATTCCATGTAATTTATGTTCATATTAATATGCTTCTCTCAATGTTTATTGAGCATAAAAATCCAAATTTTAAAGAAATTGAAGTAATCTCTTACCTTCTTAAGATCCGATAGAATAAAATGAGTAAAATAAAATAATCTAAAAATATTAAAAAATAGATTATAATATTAAAAAAAATCAATATGAAATAAATAAATAGAAATTTAACTTAACTATTTCGTAAAAACATAAAAAAATCATCATTACATTTATGTTGTATTCTTCTCAATATTTAATAGATTTGAAATTAAAATAAACCTACGCTAATAATATATAATATGTTTATGTTTTATTTAATTATATGAAAATTTGAAGTTAAAATAAACCTACACTCCTAATATGTTTATGTTTTATTTAATTATATAAATATATTTTATGTGAAGAAAATAAAATCTATTAATTGTAAGTTATTTTTAAAGTGAAAATTGATAGTGTAACAACAAAAACTACACATAGTGACCACCCATTAATACACAATGTCCTCGCTCAAATGTTACATGTGGTAGAGCAATAAATTAGAGGAGGTTTACCATGATTACTTCTTATTGCAACCATGAATTATCTAAAGTACTAAGTTTTATTTGAGAATTTCGTGCTTTTAAAATATAAAGCTTATTTGATATAATAAAGTTATATTCATATAAGTGATTAATAATATGATAGTTAGATAATATTTAAATAAAGTAGTTAAATTGTACTTGAAATATAATTACTTAACTATTAATATAAAAGATAATTAATCCATTATAACATAGGATTTCATTGTAATAAAAATTTATATTTTACATGAGTCAAAATTGTTTTTTAATCTTGTTTTAAAGTTTTTTTTGTTTATTTAAAAAAATATCATAGTATCCGAGCAAGCTCTTCAATAATAATGGGAGAATAAGAATTGAAAAGGATTTTAAGAATAAAAATTGAAAATGATTTCAAACAAGGTTGCATGGTAGCGTATATTTGCTGCTATGCAGGTACAATAAAATAAAGTAATAGTTGTATTGAATCCACGTGGCAGGTATAATAAAAGAAACTGAATTACAAACACTTGTCCACAAGGTGCACCGTATCCACCCTTAATCGTTCTGATGAAGCCACATGAAAAGGCCAAAATTGCACACATGTTCACAGATTCAATATTGTCCCTGGTCATCTTGTTATTACTATTAAATACACGCACGACCAATTATGAATTAGGTGATGGTGGTGCTATCCATGCTCGACCCGATCCAACTCATAGTTATTGTATTTTTATGTCAAATTTTGGCAGTCGAATGCACCACTAGCGGAGTTTGAAACCCCTGAAACCCTAACAAGAAAGAAACAACAATAGCAATAACGGAACAACGGTCATTCATTTACGACACTGTATCACCTCTGCTTGATCCGAACGCGACAAGCTGCAATCTCCCTTCTACAACTGACTTATCCCTTGACGAAGCGGCATACGCCTCCCCCATTCACACCAACAAAATCAAGAAGTCCAAGAAGCCTGAATCCGCCATTAAAACCTCTGACCCTGCTATTGCCGACGACGATGAAGAAGAGCTTGCTTTCTTAAACAAAAGGATAGAATTCAGCTCTGAATCATCTTTAGGGATGACCTGTACAGTGTTCAGGAGGGAGATTAGTGGCGGGGAGAGCTATGTGCACCGAGAGTCGAGTGATGAGGAGGAGGCAGAGTATTTAACTCATTAAAGGACGTTGAAGATCCTTCCACCGTCGTTGTGGTAATAAGAGGTGCATTTCATTAACAAATCACAATTTTAAAAAATGTTTTAAAATAATTAAAAAAAATTAGAAAAATCAAATTGTTATGTTAAACTTTTAGAAATGCTCGAAATTATTTTGGTCAAACCCCAACTAATAGGTGGTCAATAGCATATCGAATGTTATATACCACTGCACGTGACAGGTATAATAAGAGTTAAAGATTAATACAAAGTGATTGAATTTCAATGCGATCGTTATCCGAACACAAAGATTCAAGGAGAAAGACGAGTTCAAAGGGAAAGTACATAGATTGAATTTAAAGTTATATGTATACATAAGTGAAGTAAATATTTTTATTCAAAAATTGCAAAGGAATGTCATATTATATTGAATTGTAAAATGTTTGATCATTTTATATAATTATGGAAGCCATAGGTTATTTAATATAATTCTTGAAGTCCGCAAAGTTGAATGCAAATTTGAGTCTTGCAAGTTAATACACATGAGCCAAAGAAAGTGCTATGATGTCATGTTTTTTTTTTTTTTTTGAAGGAAATCAAAAGTAATATAAGAAATCTTTATTGAGAAGAATACATAAAAATATGTAATCAATAGAATATAGAATAGAGCCACTGGAGTTAAACAAAAAAAAAAAAAAGAGAGAGAGAGAGTTGCCATGCCATATTGAAACCTAATTTACAAATTCCAACTCAAGCAAGTAAAATAAAATGGAAAAATGAATATAGACATAAATCATCAATAGAGACATAGATTTTGTTTTATTTTTAACAATATTACTTTTCAACAGTTAGGGTTTCTAGTGTTTATTTTCAATAGATGTAAGATTGACCTGGATAAATTACATATTTAGAACATCTTTTTAGGGAACTAGGCGAGCACCCTAGCTAGGTACCTCACCGACTCAACAAATGGAGATATTTCCATAAGGATATTTGAACTTTCAACCTTGTATCAACGTTTTTGATGTAGCAAAAAAGCCTTACCCCGGTGCCTCATCAAAACACAGGATAATAAAATAGATGATGCTTTCACGATTTAAGAGGTCCACACTTAACATATAAGGAAGGGATCAAGTGTAGGTGATGCTCAACATGGATTATTGCCCGAGATTTTGGGAGTTTTTGGATCTCAAGAATTCTCCCTCAATAATGGGGTTATGAGACATGCATGTGGACTTTGTCCAATAATTTAATTCCAAAGATTCATAATTTTGGAGACCAGGGAGGTGGAATACAAGAACTTGGGAATTCAACTTGGAAAGTACACCTTTACGAGGGTTACGAGGTAGCTTGATGGAGCCCTACTTAGTCCAAACATTGTTTTTCAAAGAGAAACATCTAACAAATGATCTGACTTTTTTTTTACTTGTACTATAAGCCTTAAAAGGGGGTGTTGTTGGAAATATTGTTGTCATTAATGTCAAATATAGGGGGAGCCTAGATATGTACAAGATAAATATTACAAGCCTACAGATGTCCAAGACAAAGATTGCAAGATGGAGATTGTTGAAAGTATTACTTTTGGATTTTTTGATGGTTAGTTTGGATACCCTATCTTTGAAGGGATTTTTACCCTACATACCTAGCTCAAATGGGAGAATGAGTTATATTGTTGGAAATATTATTACGAGACCTTTCCAATGGTATGTGGCATTCCCTATAACTCCCTAAGAATTAGGAAATATGATTTGTTTCGTCTGATAACCCAACCAAAAAATTGAGGTCGGCTTAGCCAGTATTTACAAGTCGGCCCAGAAAGTGGCGACATAATTACTATAAATACAGGATAGATGTGTGAATTTGTAGAGAAACCAATCAAGAGATCAAGTCTGAGGTGCACAAAAGTGATCTAAGACATCTTATGTTTACACCATGAAATATTTTTGTTTATTGAGTCATAGAGGCCCAGAGACTGTCATGGTCTCTGATAGGCTCAATCTCCTATACATTTCCAAGTAATTTATGTTCATATTAATATAGATGTTGACTTACCAAAAAAACATTTTAATATACTTCTCTCAATGTTTATTGAGCATAAAAATACAAATTTTAAAGAAATTGAAGTAATCTCTTACCTTCTTAAAATCCGATAAAAAAAGATAAGTAAAATAAAATAATTTAAAAATATTAAATATATTATAATATTAAAAAAAAATCAATATAAAATAAATAAATGGAAATTTAACTTAATTATTTCTTAAAAAACATAAAAAAATTATCATCATATTTATGTTGTATTCTTCTCAATATTTAATAGATTTGAAATTAAAATAAACCTACACTAATAATATATAATATGTTTATATTTTATTTAATTATATGAAAATTTGAAATTAAAATAAACCTACACTAATAATATGTTTATGTTTTATTTAATTATATAAATATATTTTATGTGAAGACTATAAAATCTATTAATTGTAAGTTATTTTTAAAGTGAAAATTGATAATGTAACCACAAAAACTACACATAGTGACCACCCATAAATACACAATGTACTCGCTCAAATGTTACATGCGGTAGAGCAATAAATCAGAGGAGGTTTACCATGATTACTTCAATATTACTTCTTATTGGAACCCTAAATTATCGAAAGTATTAAGTTTTATTTGAGAATTTCATGCTCTTAGAATATAAAACTTATTTGATGTAATAAAGTTATATTCATATAAGTGATTAATAAAATGATAGTTAGATAATATTTAAATAAAGTAGTTAAATTGTACTTGAAATATAATTATTTACCCATTAATATAAAAGATAATTAATCCATTATAACATATGATTGCATTGTAATAAAAACTTATATTTTACCCGAGTTAAAGTTGTTTTCAAGCTTTCTTGTTTATTTAAAAAAATATCATAGTATTAGAGTAAGCTCCTCGACAATAATGGGAGAATAAGAATTGAAAAGGATTTCAAGAATAAGAATTGAAAAGGATTTCAAACAAGTGTTGCATAGCAGCGTAGTCCCTGCCAGGTTGGAACGGGAGTAAATGCGTGGGTTGCAAGTTGCAGTACATGTGGTATCCATGCATAATTTAGTATTCCCAAATTAGTTTTATTTGAAATTTATAAAAAATTATTAATGTCTGATACTTCAACGAAGGTTCCTAGTATCTAAGTTTAATAGTACATGAAATATTTAATACATAACGCATGTAACCCAACAATTACGGAGTCGCGGGTTCACATTTTTCATTTTTCATGTCCAGAGTGTTCCGTGATATACATTTTGCACCCAATACTTCCGCCATATACATTTTGCTCTCAACTATTCCGTCATATACATGAGACTGAGTAATTTATAGAATATCATAACATTGTACCAAGATTTATAATAATTTATATAATGCTATAACGCTTTTTACTTAATGAATAGTATAAACAATTATTTAAATTTTATTCAATATTATTTTTAACGTTTTTAAATGTAAATTTGGAATTTTGGAATTTTGATTTTGCTTATGATAATAAATATGAAATTTATTTTAATTTTTCATTTTTCATGTCCAACTTGTTTCGTGATATACTTTTTGCACCCAACACTTCCGCCATATACATTTTGCACCCAACAATTACGGAGTGGTGGGTTGACGGAGTGGCGGGTTCACATGTTTCATTTTTCATGTCCAGCATGTTCTGTGATATACATTTTGCACCCAACACTTCTGTCATATACATTTTGCACCCAACAATTCCGTCATATACTTATACGTTTTTAAATGTAAATTTGAAATTTTGGAATTTTGATTTTGTTTATGATAATAAAGGTGAAATTTATTTTAATTTTTAATTTTTCATGTACAGCTTGTTCCGTGATATACTTTTTGCACCCAACACTTCCGCCATATACATTTTGCACCCAACAATTACATACTTTTTGCACCCAACACTTCCGCCATATACATTTTGCACCCAACAATTACAGAGTGGCGGGTTGGCGGAGTGGTGGGTTCACATGTTTCATTTTTCATGTCCAACATGTTTCGTGATATACATTTTGCACCCAACACTTCCATCATATACATTTTACACCCAACAATTCCGTCATATACTTATACGTTTTTAAATGTAAATTTAGAATTTTGGA
>SNQJ01S0028499.1:19080-57234 GCA_010110895.2 Picea sitchensis | reverse complement strand
ACTTGTTCCGTGATATACTTTTTGCACCCAACACTTCCGCCATATACATTTTGCACCCAACAAGTATAAACAAGTATTTAAATTTTATTCAATATTATTTTTAACGTTTTTAAATATAAATTTGGAATTTTGATTTTGTTTATGATAATAAATGTGAAATTTATTTTCATTTTTCATTTTTCATGTCCAATTTGTTTCGTGATATACTTTTTGCACCCAACACTTCTGCCATATACATTTTGCACCCAACAATTACGGAGTTGCGGGTTGGCGGAGTCGCGGATTCACATGTTTCATTTTTCATGTTCAACATGTTCCGTGATATACATTTTGCACCCAACACTTCCGTCATATACATTTTGCACCCAACAATTCCGTCATATACTTATATGTTTTTAAATGTAAATTTGAAATTTTAGAATTTTGATTTTGTTTATGATAATAAAGGTGAAATTTATTTTAATTTTTCATTTTTCATGTCCAACTTGTTCCGTGATATACATTTTGCACCCAACACTTCCGCCATATACATTTTGCACCCAACAGTTACGGAGTCACGGGTTGGTGAAGTGGCGGGTTCACATGTTTCATTTTTCATGTGCAACATGTTCCATGATATACATTTTGCACCCAACACTTCCATCATATACATTTTGCATCCAACAATTCTGTCATGTACTTATACGTTTTTAAATGTAAATTTGGAATTTTGATTATGTTTATAATAATAAAGGTGAAATTTATTTTAATTTTTCATTTTTCATGTCCAACTTGTTCCGTGATATACTTTTTGCACCCAACACTTCCGCCATATATATTTTGCACCTAACAAGTATAAACGATTATTTAAATTTTATTCAATATTATTTTTAAGGTTTTTAAATGTAAATTTGGAATTTTGGAATTTTGATTTTGTTTATGATAATAAAGGTGAAATTTATTTTAATTTTTCATTTTTCATGTCCAGCTTGTTCCGTGATATATTTTTTGCACCCAACACTTCCGCCATATACATTTTGAATCCAACAATTACGGAGTTGCGGGTTGTCGCATGTTTCATTTTTCATGTCTAGCATGTTTCGTGATATACATTTTGCACCCAACAATTCCGTCATATACTTATACGTTTTTAAATGTAAATTTGGAATTTTGATTTTGTTTATGATAATAAAGGTGAAATTTATTTTAATTTTTCATTTTTCATGTCCAGCTTGTTTCATGATATACTTTTTGCACCCAACACTTCCGCCATATACATTTTTTACCCAACAAGTATAAACAATTATTTAAATTTTATTCAATATTATTTTTAACGTTTTTAAATGTAAATTTGGAATTTTGATTTTGTTTATGACAATAAAGGTGAAATTTATTTTAAATTTTCATTTTTCATGTCCACCTTGTTCCGTGATATATTTTTTGCACCCAACACTTCCGCCATATGCATTTTGCACCCAACAATTACGGAGTTGCGGGTTGACAGAGTGACAGATTCACATGTTTCATTTTCATGTCGAGCATGTTCCGTGATGTACATTTTGCACCCAACACTTCCATCATATACATTTTTCACCCAACAATTCCGTCATATACTTATATGTTTTTAAATATAAATTTGGAATTTTGGAATTTTGATTTTATTTATGATAATAAAGGTGAAATTTATTTTAATTTTTAAAATTTAATGTTCAGCTTGTTCCGTGATATACTTTTTGCACCCAACACTTCCGCCATATACATTTTGCACCCAACAATTACAGAGTTGCAGGTTGGCGGAGTCGCGGGTTCACATGTTTCATTTTTCATGTGCAACATGTTCTGTGATATACTTTTTGCACCCAACACTTCAGCCATATACATTTTGCACCCAACAAGTATAAACAATTATTTAAATTTTATTCAATATTATTTTTAATGTTTTTAAATATAAATTTGGAATTTTGGAATTTTTATTTTATTTATGATAATCCGTCATATACATTTTGCACCCAACAATTCCGTCATATACTTATATGTTTTTAAATGTAAATTTGAAATTTTGGAATTTTCATTTTGTTTATGATAATAAAGGTGAAATTTATTTTCATTTTTCATTTTTCATGTCCAGCTTGTTTCGTGATATGCTTTTTGCACCCAACACTTCTGCCATATACATTTTGCACCCAACAATTACGGAGTCGCGGGTTCACGTGTTTCATTTTCCGTGTCCAGCATGTTCCATGATATACATTTTGCACCCAACACTTCCGTCATATACATTTTGCACCTAACAATTCCGTCATATACTTATACGTTTTTAAATGTAAATTTGGAATTTTGGAATTTTGATTTTGTTTATGATAATAAAGGTGAAATTTATTTTCATTTTTCATTTTTCATGTCCAGCTTGTTCCGTGATATACTTTTTGCACCCAACACTTCCGCCATATACATTTTGCACCCAACAAKTACGGAGTKGCGGGTTRGYGGAGTSGTCAGKTTCACATGTTTCATTWTTYATGTCCARCATGTTTMKTSATATAYATTTTGCACCCAACACTTCCGTCATATACATTTTGCACCCAASAATTCYSTCATAWASTTATACGWTTTTAAATGTAAATTTGRAATTTTGGAATTTTGATTTTGTTTATGATAATAAAGGTGAAATTTATTTTMATTTTTCATTTTTCATGTCYAGCTTGCTCCGTGATATACTTTTTGCACCCAACACTTCCGCCATATACATTTTGCACCCAACAATTACGGAGTGGYGGGTTCACATGTTTCATTTTTCATGTCCAGCATGTTCTATGTTCTCTGATA
This sequence comes from Picea sitchensis, assembly GCA_010110895.2. Classification (NCBI taxonomy): domain Eukaryota; kingdom Viridiplantae; phylum Streptophyta; class Pinopsida; order Pinales; family Pinaceae; genus Picea; species Picea sitchensis. Next base: position 54,429 of record SNQJ01S0028499.1, on the reverse strand, counting down.
TACATTTTGCACCCAACACTTCCATCATATACATTTTGCACCCAACAATTTCGTCATATACTTATACGTTTTTAAATGTAAATTTGGAATTTTGGAATTTTGATTTTGTTTATGATAATAAAAGTGAAATTTATTTTAATTTTTCATTTTTCATGTTCAKCTTGTTCCGTGATATACWTTTTGCACCCAACACTTCSGYCATATACATTTTGCACCCAACAAGTATAAACAATTATTTAAATTTTATTCAATATTATTTTTAACGTTTTTAAATGTAAATTTGAAATTTTGGAATTTTGATTTTGTTTATGATAATAAAGGTGAAATTTATTTAATTTTTCATTTTTCATGTCCAACTTGTTCCGTGATATACTTTTTGCACCCAACACTTTTGCCATATACATTTTGCACCCAACAATTACGGAGTTGTGGGTTGACGGAGTCGCGGGTTCACATGTTTCATTTTTCATGTCCAGCATGTTCCGTGATATACATTTTGCACCCAACACTTCCGTCATATATATGAGACTGAGTAATTTATAGAATATCAATGAAAAAATGGAAAATGAAAAATGTGAACCCGCGAACCTTCGTTGATGTACCAGACATTAATATTTTTTGATAAATTTCAAATAAAATTAATTCGGGAATACTAAATTATGCATGGATACCACATGTATTGCAACTTGCAACCCACCCATTTACTTCCATTCATAAACTATAAATTAAATTTATGATGTCTATAGTGTAATATTAATATTAAATATAGCATTCATTATTAATATGTGATAATGTTTTGTTAAATTTTATTCAATTAATTATTCAAATTTATTTTTTATTTTTCATGTACAGTCTGTTCCGTGATATACATGTTAAGTAAACATTTAAGGCTCTGAGACATGTAGGTAAACATTTAAGGTTGTCAGAACCGTCCAAGTGCCTCGCGCTGTGTAAACATTTAAGAAAGAATGCGTGTGGCAGGATTTACATACGTTAAGTACTTAATAATAATAAAAAATTGACAAACCTTGGATACGCTAGCATATCAAACATTGGGATAAATTTAGCTAGCAGAAAATGCTAAGAAAAACATTCGAACTAATGCTAACATTAATTCAGTTTCAAGAAATGCATAAAAAAATATATGATTCAAAAAGACGGTATACTATCAAAAAGTTTGGATATGCTCACATATAAAACATTGGGAATAGCGAAGCCGGCAATAAGACATCCAATCTGTTATCCAATCAGATCATGACATACATGGTACTTTTTATTATATAAAAAGAAATGTTTTTTGTTCCCTAGTTCCAACATTAGATTTTTTGCAAATATTTGTGGTCAACGGACAAATTAATACTAGGTCAACGAATTATCGATTGCTATAGTCCCTCTATGCCTATGACAGGGACTAATAAGAGTTAAAGATTAATACAAAGTGATTGAATTTCAATGCAATCATTATCTGAACACAAAGATTCAAGGAGAAAGACGAGTTTACAGGGAAAGTACATTGATTGAATTTAAAGTTATATGTATACATAAAGGCAAGTGAAGTAAATACTTTTATTCAAAAATTGCAAAGGCGAATGTCATATTATATTGAAATTGTAAAATGTTTGATCATTTTATTTAATTATGGAAGCCATAGGCTATTTAATATAATTCTTGAACTCCGCAAAGGTGAATGCAAATTTGAGTCTTGCAAGTTAATACACATGAGCCAAAGAAAGTGCAATGATGTCATGTTTGTGAAGGAAAGCAAAAGTATTAGAAGAAACCTTTATGGAGAAGAATACATAAAAATCTGTAATCAATAGAATAGAGCCACTGGTGTCAAAAAAGAGAGTTGTCATGCGATATTGAAACCTAATTTACAAATTCCAACTCAAGCAAGTAAAATAAAATGGAAAGATGAATATAGACATAAATCATCAATAGAGACATAGATTTTGTTTTATTTCTAGCAGTATTACTTTTCAACAGTTAGAGTTTCTAGTGTTTATTTTCAATAGATGTAAGATTGACATGGATAAACCACATATCTAGAACATCTTCCTAGGGAACTAGGCGAGCACCCTAGCTAGGTGCCTCGGTGACTCAACAAATGGAGATATTTCCACGAGGATATTTGATGTTCAACCTTGTATCAATGTTTTTGATGTAGCAAAAAAGCCTTACCCCGATGCCTCATAAAAACATAGGAAAATTAAATAGATGATGCTTTCACGATTTAAGAGGTCCACACTTAGAAAATAAGGAAGGGATCAAGTGTAGGTGATACTCAACATGGATCATTGCCCGAGAATTTGGGAGTTTTTGGATCTCAAGATTTATCCCTCAATAATGGGGTTATGAGACATGCATGTGGATTTTGTCCAATAATTTAATTCCAAAGATTCATAGTTTTGGAGCCTAGGGAGGTGGAATACAAGAACTTGGGAATTCAACTTGGAAAGTACACCTTTATGAGGGTTACAAGATAGCTTGATGGAGCCCTACTTAGTCCAAGCATTGTTTGTCAAAGAGAAACATCTAATCAATGGTTCAACTTATTTTTTACTTGTACTATAAGCCTTAAAAGGGGGTGTTGTTGGAAATATTGTTGTCATTGATGTCAAAAACAGGGGGAGCCTACAAATGTCCATGATAAATATTGCAAGCCTACATATGTCTAAGACAAAGATTGCAAGATGGATATTGTTGAAAGTATTACTTTTGGATTTTTTGATGGTTAGTTTGGATACCTATCTTTGAAGGCATTTTTACCCTACATACCTAGCTCAAATGGGAGCATGAGTTATATGATTGGAAATATTATTATGACACCTTTCCAATGGTATATGGAATTCCCTGTAACTCCCTAAGAATGAGGAGATATGGATTTTTTTGTCTGATAACCCAACCAAAAAATTGAGGTCGACCCATAAAGTGTGGACATAATTACTATAAATACAGGATATATGTGTGCATTTGTAGAGAAACCAATGAGGAGATCAAGTCTGAGGTGCACAAAAGTGATCTGAGGTGTGCTAAAGGCGTTGGGGTGTCTTTTTGGGATCTAAAAGTGTGCAAGAGAAGTCTAAGGGCTTTTCTTGGGGTCTTTCTTGTTCTCAAGGTGCATTACGAAGGACTGAAGGTATGTGATGATGTTGTATGTGTTGTTATGAGGTTGTGATGTTGTTGTGTGTGTTATTATGAGGTTTTGATGTTGTCGTCTTGGATCATATTCTAGGAATGATGTTATGAGGCTCGTTAGGGAATGAAGACTACATGTGACTAGGGTTTGAAGGATTGTCTATAGAATGAAGCATGCAAGTTAAGTTAGAAGTACTTTGTCTATGAAGATCTCAGATTGGTGTCTCTAGTGGGTTGGTGCCTGCAAATATTGTAACAATAGGTTGGTTCCTACAAATGTTGATTGGTGTCTCCAGTAGGTTGGTGCCTACATTTTGTTGAGTCGGTGCTCAGTTAAGAAGATTGGTGTTTCCAGTAGGTTGGTGCCTGCAATATTTGTAATAGTAGGTTGGTGACTATAATATTTGTAATAGTAGGTTGGTGCAGACATACATTTATAAAGATAGGTTTTATGATTTTCTCCCAATTGGGTTTCCATGTTAAACTCTATGCATTGTGATTTGAGTTTATATGTGATTATTGTTTCTTAGCTAATGAATGATTGATGAATGGTTAAATAAAGTAAAACGTATCTTATATTGATTCACCCCCCCTCTCAGTATAAACATAAGTTCAACAATTGGTATCAAAGCAATGTTCCCTAAAAAACAATTTAACCACTGGAAGGCAGATCTTGAGCAAATATGGATTGTAAGGAAGGTATTACTATAAACATAGCTCCTTTGTTCGATGGAACAAACTACGCATCATGGAGTATAAGATTGAAAATATATTTGAAGGCCCTTAGGTTTGGTATTTGGGAATCAGTCACAACAGTTTATACAGATGAAGCTGGGAAGGAGTCAAGTGAAAACAATGCAAAAGCAATAGATGTCATCTTGAGTGGCCTATCAAATTATGAAACTATCAAGGTAATGAAGTGTACATCAACTAAACAGATTTGGGACAAGCTACAAAAAAATTATGAAGAGAGATCCGGTGATTGTTCCAATTGTGAATCAAAGACAAAATAAGCACAATTTGTAAGAAAGATAAAAGGTTGAGCTGGAAAATACAAAGGTAAGTCACCCAACAAATGTTTTAATTATGTATTCTCTCCTAATTGGTTTAGTGTGAGTGTTATTTTATCTACAACGTGCTATACTACATCGGATATTTGTCCTGGACATGCCACACGTGTGGTATAACATCGTGCATATGGAGCTAGTTAGATCTTGAGATGACCATGTCTTAGATTCTATAGGTTAGTTGGAGGAGCATCCTATGTATTTGGGCCAATTGTTTACCACTTCTTCACATTTCTGATGCACATTGGCTATTTTTTAGGAGAGCGCACTTGATCTGCCCCCTCCAGCTCACATGTGTGCCTATTAGTCACACATTTGACCACTTTTTAGGGGGTGCTCATGTATTGGAGTATTATCAAGGTGGTTTGTGCGCACTTATTGCATTTCTTTTATCATGGTTTTGACTTGGGATAATGATTTTTTCCCATATTTTGANATGTGTGCCTATTAGTCACACATTTGACCACTTTTTAGGGGGTGCTCATGTATTGGAGTATTATCAAGGTGGTTTGTGCGCACTTATTGCATTTCTTTTATCATGGTTTTGACTTGGGATAATGATTTTTTCCCATATTTTGAGCTAGCACATTGTATTACACTGTGTATTGAGAAGGCTCCTTAGCTATAGAAGAAGGATGCCTCTCTCATTTTCATATGTTGGAGAATACTGAGAAAATTTGCCTACAAATTTACTATGTATCTATATTATTTCCTTCTATGTGATTGTTTTAAAATATTTTTCAAGGGATAGATAGAATATTTTTTAGCTTTGTTGGAGGAAAAAGCTACTACAAGGCCAAAGAAGGGCACATTTCTCCCCCCATCCACTCTTGAAGAAGCATGTTAACTCTGGCCAATGCTTGAGAGACAATCCTCTTAGGTGCCCTCAACATTGTTTCATCCTTAAACCCTAAGCTTCACCTAGAATTTTGTAGTGGCCCCATAACCCTTTCTAGGAATTGATACATCCTTTCCTTCAACCAAAAAACCCCAAAAAACAATTTCTTTCCTTTTTCTTTGTTTATTTTTGCAATCTAGGGCTTTTACTTGCTTGATTTTTTATTATCTAGGTTGCTATATATAATTTGTATCATTGATATATATTATTAATGCTTGAATCTATCACATGATAATTCGTATCTTTAAGATTTATNTTTTTCTTTGTTTATTTTTGCAATCTAGGGCTTTTACTTGCTTGATTTTTTATTATCTAGGTTGCTATATATAATTTGTATCATTGATATATATTATTAATGCTTGAATCTATCACATGATAATTCGTATCTTTAAGATTTATCTTTAACATTGGCATGATCTAAGGTCGATCTTTATTTCCATTTGTTTATATTTGGATCTAACCCTAAGCAACTAATAAACTCAAGTGATGGACTTATTATATTTATTTGAGTTTATGAAATGAATGATGAATGAATGGCTTGCTTTATTTACTTCACATCCAAGTGTTTTATACCAACGTTGAGGAGTTCATGTGATCTATATGCTAAATAAAGATGAATCAATGGTAAATCGGGGCAAACAAATTAGCCAATGAATGAGATAATTAGTGTCTTTACGACTTGACATCTTGGTTTTAAACTTATGTTTTTTTAGACCTGAGTTTATAGATGGTGAAGATTGCATGTCTAATGGAATAATCACTTACTTAATATTCATTTAGACATTTGAATGCATGAGGTGTCTTGTCGTTATATTTTGGTACTAGTAACAAGGGTTCACAATTTTGGACAATGGTTAAATCTATGTTTAAATACCAATTCTCTTGGAAACACTTCAACACATTTAAATCTTGAGAAGTATTTTTACCAAATTTACAAGAAATATTCATGAATGATTTGGTATTTAGCATCCAAATCGTTGCATAGGGGGTCCCTTGTCCCACAAACAAAGGGGTCTCATACACCAATTGGTGTCTAGCTTGGTCATGACCTTAAAAATAGATTATTATTATTATTATAACCCCAACTACTTGGCATGTAGACTCTAGTTTCATTTACAACATTGCTATATTAATATTTGAAACTCATTGGCTTGGTTTGGACTTCGGTTCATGTTTGAAATAGCTCTTGAATGCATGAACATCACTCCTGTTATATTTCTAACCACCGTCAACAAGATGTTATGGTCTGAACAAAAGTTGAATTTCAAACTTGTTACTTAACCTTCTTTGCAACGTTTTGGTTCATTTGAGGGCTTAAATATCCTTGAATGCAAGTTGATGCAAAAGTAAACCCATCGACCTAACAAATGATGTCAAATGTCACACTTAACTCAACACCGTTTTGAGGTTTTTAACCCTATTTTTAATGTAGAGTTAAAGCTTATATTCATAATCCAAACACTCTAATAGTTAAATAGTGCTTCGTTGACATACAATATTTGTGTTTCCTTTGTCATTGTTTGAAATATGCTACAATTGGGTGTCTTCTAATGGTAATCTTACGGTGAACATTTCTTTGAATGCTGGCATCATTCCATACGATTTACACAGTGGTAACACTGAGATGTTTTTGTCGTCTATGTTTGTGATGACAATCTACCTTTACACATAGAAATGAATATGTTTGAATGCTGGTAACATTGGTCATCATCTACTCACATTTCTTGGGTAATACACTTGGCTTTGATACCCTATATGATGAACCCTATAGTAAATACAAAGTAATCTATCTTATCATTTATATGTTTCTATGTAGTATCTATGGTTGTTATCCTTTGGTTCATAATATGTTAAGAATATTCAACAACGATCAATGTTGAATGCTATGAATATGGGATTACATTGAATCAACTTGTTGTCATATGTTTAAAACACTCACTATATTAAGGTTATACTCTGCTTTTATACATAGACAATCGGATTTGATCACCACATATGAGATTTGGAATGTTTTAAATACATAGTGTATGCTCTTTTATAAAATTTTCCCTCTTGAAACAGAGCATGTGAATTAGTTTCAAGGTTTACTTGCAAACACGATTCGTGGTTACATTTCCCTTCAATACTTTGTCAATGATATACATGTTTTGAATTTCACAGTACAATTGAGAACTTGTGATATACATTATGCATGATCTTTGAGCAAGACTCATTTTCATTTCTAAACGTCACTTTGAATAAGCACTGTTTGTCTAAGTTAAACACTTTTTTAAAGCTTGTTTGTAATTGAATTTTTGATCTATACATTCATGTTCTTAACTTGTTTGACATGTTTGAGAGTGGATATTATGAAACTGATAAACACTTTTGTCAAGCTAGGTCCTAGAACTCCCTTTCTCTACTCGGAGATTTGACTTAAGCATTGTTTGTCTAAGTTAAACACTTTTTAAAGCTTGTTTGTGATTGAATTTTTGATCTATCCATTCATGTTCTTAACTTGTTTGATATCTTTGAGAGTGGATATTATCAAACCAATAAACACTTTAGTCAAGCTAGGTCATAGAACTCCCTTTCTCTACTCAGAGATTTGACTTAGCTTGACCCTTTAGGAACACCCTCCTTAGGTTAGGAAGCCCTTTCCTTAGCCTTAAAGTGAAGAGGAAAGGCCACTGAGGTGAGAGTGGGTGGCTTGCCTAGTAATTTCCCCTAGGCTCTCCTACGTAGGGTAGGAATTTCCCTTTAGCAAGAGTTTGAGTGGTAACATGTAGGTTTCGTTCAACGTTGAGTGTTAAAAATGTCACATTCCAAGAGAGTTATAATAACTTCTAGACCTCTTAAAGCTCTCATCTCCTTCCTTATTTTGTTTTTAAACACTATTATACCCCAACCATGAGTGAATTTTATTTTTCTACAAATAACATCTTCCCATCATATAATCCATCCTTGATCATCTATAGTAATATCCCACCATATAATTCATTTTTGATCATCCACAGGGAAAGAAAAAAGATTCCATAACTTGTGTGTCATTACTTTATAATATCTAGAGGCAAAAATGAGAAACATTGAACTTAAAATGGAACTTCCCTAGGTTTGTCCTACAATTCCAAAATAGTAAAGGATGGAACAATAGGAAGGTGGTATAATCCCAAATCCCATAGAAAAACATCAAATACTCTCCCTCTATTAAATGTAAATGGTCAAATCTAGCTTGAATGTGCTCATTACTCACTCTCCCATTAGACATAGTAAACAATCTCCCAAAATCAATATGCTTTTGACTCTAGTTGGGATAAAAAACACGCAAAAGAATATTTGCATATAATGAAAGCATCATTTTCATTGTAAGCCAAAGAAAGACAAATACAATCATCTATGTCACCTTGCCAATTTATCATGTGACACACACCTGAACCCTAAGTACCTTTTTAAGGGATGGGGTATAAATTTTTCGCTTACCTCCGACGAATATGGTATCGAGGAATATTCCCTTTCTCTCGATGGACAGTCTCGATGCATGCTAGATCTCCCGAACTACGGTTAGGATCCATTCGGCACTAAAGGTTCACCAATCCTACTGGACCTCACTCAACTCATCAAACCATTGAAAATTAACATGCGCCATCACACTGATGTTCTTAGTCATCAATAATTCACCATGTCACCATAGGGCGCTTACGCTTGCTCGACTAGAGGATGACAATTGTCCCTCTCCTATAGTCCAAATAAAATACTTAATTAATATTTTGTAGAATACCATTTTTTGGTAGTTAATTACTTAAACCTCATTAAGGATAAGTATTCTCCACAACTAATTATCCAATAATTAATTTTTNGAGGATGACAATTGTCCCTCTCCTATAGTCCAAATAAAATACTTAATTAATATTTTGTAGAATACCATTTTTTGGTAGTTAATTACTTAAACCTCATTAAGGATAAGTATTCTCCACAACTAATTATCCAATAATTAATTTTTGCTTAGCCTAATACCCATGGCCCAGTAATTACTGAGGTTTTTACTTTATCTTTCCCCCCTTAGAAGTAGTTTAGTACTAATTCAATTAATTACTCATGTGATAATTATGAGTAATTATATCATAACACAATGAGGTTAATTTCTCCAGAATATACTTAAGTTGATTAACCTTAATTAAGGTATATGATTCAATCCCTCCCTGACACACAACTCGTTGAATTTTCACTTAATTTAACATATATATGAATATATGCNTGGGGAAATGATTAACCATATTCAATTTAATATTTAGTACCAACTTGTTCTTTTATTAATTATATTATAATATAATTATATTTAATTATATTATAATATGATTAAACATATCAAAGGAGCACTTAGGATTTATTAATATCCATTAATACCTAAGCCTCCATAATTCAGAGAAATTCCTCATCATGCTTTTATGAACCCAAATCTCCCGAATGTCGGAGTTCCATAGAGGGTCCCACTCATATTGTAAAGTGCTGCAAATATCATTAATTATATTAATTTATAATATAATTAATCATTTTAAATGTTTATATTGATATTTGTGCATTGGAGCGGGAAAGGGTAGGTTCAAGCCTTCGACCCTTCATTGTTTGTTCATTCTATTACCCCAAACATCCCAGAGTCTTGGAGTCCTGAATTCCCGAAGCTCCGGAGTCCCGAACTCCTGAAGGGTCCACGCTTCACGTGATTTCACATTAAATAAAAGAAAATGGAAAAAGGGTTAGTACTTTATTACATACCAATATCATAATAACTCATTAAAATATATTAAATTACACTTTTTTGGAAATTGCGCCCAGATGTATAAGGTCTCCAATATTATATTTAATATTTGAAATGAGAGAGAGAGAGAGAGAGAGAGAGAGAGAGAGAGAACTTCATCTCAACCCCTTCAACTCTCCACCACATTCTTTATACTCCAATCTCTTGGAGCCCTGGAGTCCTGAAGCCCCGAAGTGGCCCCACCTATACATCTTTCCACATTTTTAATATTTAAGAAGAGTTGGCTTCATTCATGTGTAACCATTTTAATAAACTTTAAAATAATATAATATATTATTTTGTATTCCTTGAAAATTATGCCCAGGCTTTAAAATTCTCCAATATTATATTTAGTAAGTAAAAAGAGAGAGGGTGTTCTCCAGATCAATCTCCTTCTGATCTTCCAGGCATCTCTTCATTCTCAATTAACCCGGAGTTACGGAGTTTCGGAGTCCCGAAGGGGACCCAATTATAATTACATTATGGTTTAAATACAATGAAATATTTTGGATTATAATATAATATATATTGTATTAAAGGTATATTATATTGAATTATGTTAATTGATCACATTAAATACAATAATTTAATTAATTGTATTTCTTACCTTTACAACCTTGCAAAGGGAAGGAAAGGGTTCGAGCATTCATCAACTTTGGCTTGTGGAATCCCATCACCCAAACATCCTGGAGCCTCGGAGCTCCGAACTCCCGGAGTTACAAAGACCATGAGATGGTTAAAGCGTTTGGTCACAGTTTATTCACTGGTGTTTTTGATATTAAAATAATAATAATAATTATATTCTCTTTGGTCTCAGGTCTTTAATGCTCCAGGAACTTTGGCCTCCATTTTTAGAATAAAATAATAATAATAATAGTAATAATATGTATATAGACATATATATACATATATTTCTTTATCCATGCAGGGTTTTATTACCTGGAGAATTTAAATGAAAACATTTCCTCTTACAGTAAAATAAGAAAATGAGAAATATAAATTTCCAGTCTTTATAAAGGACTTTAATACAAGTTTATATTCCAAGGAAATATAATTATAATCTGTCCCTTCTTTTGGGTAAATGAGTAAATTTTGTTTCCTTATTACTGTGCTTTACTACTCTTACTAAATTTAAGGAAATTGGTCTTAAGACAAAGATTTACCTCCACAGTAAATTCAGTATTTCTACCAGGATTTACTACCCACCAAAATTTAAGAGGAATCTTCCCAAATTTAGGATATTTAACACAAGTTAAACATAAAGGTTTATTTATGCCCCAAATAGAATTTTGAGAACTTTTGTATTTTAATTCAATTTGGAAAATTGCATGTTTATTTCCTAATTATTTTTCCTCAATAATAATTTATAATGACTTTTAATGTTTTCCCATATTTGGGATTATTTCCTAAAGTCCACACAAGTCTTATATCCTCTAATATTTCTAGCATAGGATTTGAGGACATACTAAAATAGAACAGTGTTATGTAGAAAAATCACTCTCTTCTTTCATATGTTATATAGAGATTTTTAACTGTTCAACCATCATTTTCTAAGCATTCATTAAACTCTACAACACAACCAACCACAACATCCACTCCTAGAAATCATATTTTAACACATAGATAGTCAAGAGAAAATGAATTAAATCAAAGGAGCTTCAACTAAGACATTCTCTTTATTTTACTTGAATTTCTCAAGTCACTTTTGTTAGAAATGAAACTTACACATTTCTAAAACATAATATATAATTTTCTCTGATCTAGGCACTACAGATATTTAACATAATATACTTATCTAGAAACTAGATAGTGATGCAACTGCTGAAAGGGGTGTCCTTTTCCACCCAACCATAGGCACAACAACTCATGGACGAATTTACCACTAGCCACCCCTAGCTAGATCATGATGCTCTGAGAGAGACTTTCCTTCTATTCAACAACAACCAGGAAAGGAGACCATTCTTCTCCTCCCACATGAACTTAGTAGATCGATTTTCTCTCCACCAAGCAAGGGGGTCTGCAATGAGTGTTTCCTCAATCACTCATTGTTACACGTCAAAATTTCTCACTTCGATAATGTCACATTATCATTGTCAGAAGTGTCACACTTTTGTCACAAGTGTCGTAAATGTCACATTTTCGTTCTGCATATGTCGCATTGTGAACGACACCATGGAAATACTTGATACATCCTCTAGAACATGCTGGAAAGGGAAACCACATTATTTGACAAGCTAAGCAAAATGTTTTTCCTTGAGAAATGGTCATCTTAATGAACTTTTGGAAGATCAATGCTCCCTTGCTCATATGTAGGGAACGCTAGTGCTCCCTGTCCATCTAGAATGGAACGTTGCAATGCTCTGTTGCCAATTTTGAGGGAGCACCGATTGGTTGAGAGATTCATGGAAAGAAATCCCCCTTATCTCTAAAGACAACTATAGATGATCCAAGTTGGTTTGGATCGAATCCAAGCTTTAGGCTGCATCTAAGGGAGATGCCACAACTGATGGAGCTATATCCTCAACTTATTCAAAATATAACTAAGGTGGTTGAGCCTCTCAAAGCCTATAAAAGGAGGCATTCTCATGGTGAAGAGGGGGAGAATAATAAAGAAAAAGTATTGTCATTCTGATCGTGGATCTTTCGAGCAAGGGGTTGGACAAGGAGGACTTGAAGAGGTTGTTGCAACTGCATCTACATATTGTAAGTACCTTGTAATGTTCTCATTAATATATGCTTGGCCTATTTCCTTCAAGTTTGTGTATGGTTGCATATACTTGTCTTTCATTGATAAATTTAGTTTAAACTAATCTTGGTAGAGTAGGAAGTCCGTGTTGTCTATTGGATTGCAGATATCATTAAGGAGCTTGAATATCAAGTTCAGCCTAGATTAAGCGAGGACAAGCTTAAAAGAAAAGGTACATCATACTTTCTTCCTCTTTTCCCTTTGACTAGTTTAACTACATTTAAAGGAATGTTAGTGTCCAATGTTAACATCTTTCTGTCTTGGTAGTAGGGGTCTAGAATAAAAGAGGATATTCACTTGTCTGCAACAAAATTTTCCTACAACAGAAATTGGCGACTCCACTGGGGATCAAATCTTTAAGTTTTGGTTTCTTTCCTTGGTTTTGTCTTTGCTTTTTGCTCATCTTCATATCCTTCTTGCTATATTTTTCTCTTCTAATACATCTATTTTCATTCTGAAGTCATCTCATAGAGACCGTTGATCAAACTTCCTGAGTTTTTCATTTTCTAGGTTGTTCCCTTTCTTTCTCAGAAACCCACACCCTCTCCAGTTATAGCCAGAGCACTGATTTCATGATCAACGCTCCCCTATAGTGCTTTAGGGAGCGCTATGGTGTTGTTATAGCCAAAGCACCATTTTTTCCTCATTTTGAAAAAAATGTTTACTGCCTTTGTACCGGGTGTGATTTTTGGGTATTTCCTTTTAACTCAGAACTTGTTTTATCAGTTTATGTCTTCTATCAGACCTGCAACTTGCTTCTTTTAATACTTTTGATCTTTGATTGGATTTGATTGTATTTCCTTGTCACAAAAATCACCCTTTTTTCTTCAGATTTTGGGTTCATTTTGATATTTTTTCGTTCATCTGGTCGATTAAATATTGTTACAAGGAAACTCAGGGATCTCTTTAATGTTTTAATTGGTCTCTGATCTTCATATATTTCCATAAATTTCTTAAGTGTGTTTTGTTTTTTTCGAAACTTTAATTTTTTTTGCATCTTATTGACTGTTGTGAGAGTGCCTTTTGTTTGTGTGATTCTTGCTTCCCATTGTCTAAAGATGCAATAGTGAAATATTTTTTTATTATTGGCATAAGAAGCATTAAACCAAATCAATTCACATTCATAATCGAATGAAAGGATACTTTTTACGATTGGATTTTGGATACAGAAAACAATTTCTTTATAATTTAACACTTAAATGGATTCTCGTTGAAAATAAATTGCATGAAATTTTTTGCATTCTTGTGTTTGGTAGTGAAAGAAAGAAAACTCTTCTCCTTCCCGTAAATATAAGTTCATCGAAAGAAACCTTTTCTTATCATTATTTTACTTCTTTTGGATTCGAGTCATAACATCATTAGTTTCACTCTCATTCACCTCTGTGTAAAGAACAACCACTAAAATCAACTCTAATTAAAAATCGATCTAGAAACTTTTTATTTTTAGATTCTTCCACCAACATTAGACTAGGATTAACGCTTTGGATTAGGCTGTGAGTATAACTCCAAAGCATTCAAGACAAACTTAGCATCTTGCAATAGGGAGATTAAATCCAATTTTCGTATAAGCATAGCTGGGATCCCCCTCTCACACAGGGGTTACGCACGAGGTCGCGTTCAAGAGAGAATTGAAGATTATCCCTCCGAGGCTTAACCGTTCGTAGTAGTAAGATCGTATTTAGGGGGCTATTCTTGAGGTACAACTATCTTCATTTGGTCTCGGTGCTTCGTGAATTCCGAATCCATTCAAGGTCCTCTGGAGTTCTACCAGTCCACTTGTCCGCAGTTCTGTTGAAGGGTTTCAGACTTGTTATCCTGGCCATACGTTCAGACTGGACTGTCTACTGTACCCGCCCAGAGGCTAACTGTGAGTTTGTGTCTTTAGTAGCCATAATATTTAGGGTTCTCACTGAAGGTGACGATGAAGGGAAGTCTTCATTGTACTTGGAACAGACGTTGGTCAAACTCACTCGGGCTCCTTGGAGGGTAAATCCACGATTATTGTGCTGAAGATTGCACCAAGGCATAAGTCCATTAAGCAGGGTTCCAACGTAACTGATCCACCCGCTCATATCCTAGCCCCTTCTCAATTTGATCACGCGATGATGGATTTCATCACCAACTAGTACGATCATTGAGAAATGGTATTGTTTGCTTTTTAGTTCTTCTAGATTTTTGGCGAGTGTTGTTTATTTACTTAATTGTTTTTCAATATTGACAATGTAGACGATAAAGGTCTTCGTAGATCACATAGGATGAAAGGGATGCCTTCGGAAGGCTACGAACCCTTACCTCCTAATTCACCTAAATATTTTTACCATGAAGAGGTAGAAAATCGCTCGGATGCTGGGAGCATTGCTATTCCTTTGTTAGAAAATGTCGAAAGTGCCTTGGTTATGATTGAGGATCCCATTCCTCATATTACTCATGTGTTAGGAGTTCCTATATAGCCACTCCTTGTTCAATTGGACTCGTGTGGTAATGTCATAGAAGAAGAGTGTCCTCATTTGTCGTTGAGGCCATACACTAAGACACAGATGGAAAACACACAACATGATTATAATGATGAGTACACGACTCTTGTACGGTCTGCTGACATGGTAAATCAAGAACAAACACCTGTTCGTTACATATGGAGAACTCCATCGGGACATGATCTTTACAAACATTTCAATTTTATTCGACCACCTCTTGACCCTCTTACCTCTGCTGGTGCAGAGGCAGGACCATCCTGTCAGACTATTGACCGTCCCATCGAACAAGTAGTCAATCTTGCTGGTACGTCAATACAAATCCAAAGTAATGTTGAAGTCGTAATGCCTAATCATACACAAGGTACGTTGACCGTTACTCCCACCACAACACGTTTTCAAACTACAACTCCTTATGTTCCATAGAATCCTGTTGGAACACCTATACATCATCGAATGCAAAACCCTTCCATACACGCATAATCAACTACGAGACAAATCCTGACTTGGGGGCAACCATCGTCTAGTGGACCGGTCCCTCCAGGGGGACCAGCACCCTTGCAGATACCCACTGGGGGGCTACCCCCTTTTATTGGAAAACCTTCACAACCCTGGAGACCACCCCAAGGAGGTACTTTTCATCAACCTTATCAAGGAGGGCCATCATACCCTAAACCACAAGGAGGAGTACCAAATCCTAGTCCTTCTGGATTATATTTTGGACAACCTTATCCGGGTGTCCGAATCCCACTTGGGGTCCTCAAGGACAACAATCTTATCCTCCCCAAAGGTCGACTGTATACTCTCCGCAAGGACAAACTATCTACCCCCTTCAAGGGAAAACTGTTTATCCCCCACAACCTAATCAAATGACCTATCCTCCCCAAAACCAACTAAGTTTCCCTCCTTTCGTGAATGTTTCTCAACAACAAACGAATCCATCCTATACCGTCCAACAACATCCATATATGGGAGGGCCTACTAGATACAATTATCCACCTCAACAAGTTTATGGACCTACTGTTGTCCCTATGCCGCATCATTTTCATCCTTAGGTTAACCGACATCTACCATTGCTAGCCACGCTAGATCTACCAGATTTATCTCGGTTGACAAATGATCCCATACTACATTTTCCTTTCTAGTTGGTAATTCCTACTAAATTACCTTCTGACATCCCAAAATTTTACAGTAAACCTGGCGAAGACCTGAACAACCATGTTATGAAGTTTCATCTATGGTTTTCATCAAACTCACTGACGGATGATTCTATCCGGTTGCGTCTTTTCCAGCGCACACTCACGGGCTCAGTAACCAAATGGTACATTGAACTCCAACGTGGTACCTTTCAAGATTTCAACTCCCTCGCCATGGATTTTCTCATGCATTTTCAATTACCCATCAGTTACGAGACTAGTAGAAAACTCTTGACTTCACTTCGTCAAACAAACTCCGTACATATCTTTGATCACATTCATGAGTGGAGACGACGACAAAGGTTGATCAAAGCAATCATTCCTGACCAATTATTGGCATAATGGTTTACTAAATCTCTTTTACCCCCCATTGCTCGTGACGTCGCCATCAGTGGTGTTGTATTTGAGGAAGAAGCTATTGCTTACGCTCAATACTTGGATATGGTTTATTCCCAAAATCCAGTACGTTGTATGAGTTGATACCAAATGTTCCCCGCACGTCCATCGATCCATCCAAACCATCTTCTATGGATTATGCAGATGGAATTATTGGTGCCATCAAAACCCAATCTTCATCACAATCAACTAGCTCAACTAATCGCTCCATTTCTGCACCTGTCATCGGTTCGACCTCACTCTCCTCTACCTCCCCCCCGACTCAAATCTTTGAGGTGAATGTAGTTCAATATGCCTCTTCACAACAATTTGGGGGAAATAAGAAAATGAAAAATAAACCTAAAAAGAATAATACTAATAATGAAAATCCAAAAACACCAACTCAATCACATGCTCCTGAGAAACAACCACAACGAAAACTGAAGTTTTTGTGTCTCATTTGTGGTGATGATCATTACACCCGAGACTGTCCTCATCGCGAAAAAGTTGCAAAAATTTTCAAAGGGAATTCCCAACCCACTGTCTTGACACAACCTTTTCCTCAACATGAGTCCATGGTTGTGCAAGCCCCTGCTCCTCCAATAGGGGGAAATCCCAGTCATCCTTGTCGAGTGCCCATATTTATATGTTTAATGGGATTGATTTAACCACTCGCACCACAACGTATGACACGCCGACTAAACCATATAAAGAGAAGGTCACTAACGGTACTACATCGAATCCACCTCCTGCTAGCGTTAATCCTCAATCTGGATCACTTAAGATTGAGAAACCCACTTTCAACTCTATTTTATGCCCTCCCAAGAGCACTATTCGAAAATCAACTTTTAATCCTAGTTCACGTGCCACCCAAAACTACAACATCGTTGAAGATTTGGCTCAAGCACTATGCACTATGTCTATTCTTGAAGTTCTACAACATTTTCCAAGTCAACGTAGAACACTCTTGGCCGCCATCGGCGCGATCGATCTCGAGTCATCAAATAATATCACGTTTAACCTTGGTAACTTCAAGTCATGACTTTCTCACCAACTTGCTTTTCAAAACGATGTTGTTGTTCATAACCAACACATTTATCGTACCATACTGGATGAGGGAGCTTCCACTTGCGTCATGTCATTAGCTTGTTGGAAAGGGTTGAAATCACCTGCGCTTAATTAATCCCCTACAATGTTACGAGCATTCGATGGGCGAGGTTTTCATCCTCACAGACTCTTGCAATCCTTAGCTGTTCAGTTGGGAGGCAAGACTGTCTCTGTCGATGTATAGGTAGTCGATTCTCCTCTTGATTACAACTTATTGTTAGGAAGAAGTTGGTTTTATTCCGTGACTGTCGTCGCTTCATCGGTATTTCAAAGTGTACAATTCCCCTATCAAGGTAAAATTATCACTATCAATCAGTTATATTACTGTACCCCCGACACTCCCACTCTCGCTACCAACAATATTCCTTTCTTGGGAGATACTAAGATCACTTACAAAAGTGTTGGAGTAGGTATTTTAAAAGACTCTTCCCTTATGGGTACTTTCCCTGCACCACTTCCTCCCACATCGTAACATATTACCATGATCAATATGATCTCGACTATGGCATATCAATCTTATGAATCATCTGATCCTTGGGTTGTGCCCAGTCCTTTGGAATTTAATGCACTAGATGACACTATGCCACTTAGTCCTTCTGAGGCTTCATACAATTCCATCCAATCCGCCTCTCCCTCATTGGACGACCAACATCTATTGGCATCCAACACTTACTTGTTTCCATCTTGGTTGGATTCCCTATCCTCTGCTTTCGATTACATCCTATAGATTTTTCCATTAGACGAATCCATTATGGAAATGCTTAGTATCGAAGAGGTACCCTGGGATGACAACCATCATCGTTCATCTTTTATCCCTAGTCTAGATGAAATTGATAAAGATATACACTGTATCTTTCCTGACGGTGTTGTCGATTGTCTCCAATCTCCCATACTTGCCCAGGATACTACTTATGAGGGGAATTTAGGCAACATCTCTTATACGATCACTATTGACATCTTGATTAAAGAAGGTATCGTATAAAATGTTCATCTTGATGCCAATTGTTCACCCAAGGAAGTGGAAAATTATACCGCTTTATTCAAAGAATTCCATAATGTCTTCGCTTGGAGTTACAAAGAACTTCCAAGGATCGATTCATCGATCATTGTGCATGAGATAAAAACTTACCCAGGTGTTAAACCTGTACGAGAAAAACTTCACCCGGTTCATCCTAAGAAAACCGCGACCATTAAGGCAGAAGTTGAAAAATTGTTGAAGTCTGGTTTTATTTATCTGTCCCCTTGACGAAATGGGTTTCTAACATCGTTCCAGTCGCTAAGAAACAAGGAACCATTCATGTCTGTGTCGATTATAGGGATATCAATAAGGCTTGTCTAATCAAGTTTCCCTCCTTTTGTGAATGTTCCTCAACAACAACTGAATCCTTCCTATACTGGCCAACAACATCTGTATATGGGAGGGCCTACTCGATACAATTATCCACCTCAACTAGTTTATGGCCCTACTGCTGTCCCTATGCCGCACCAATATTATGCTCAGGTTAACCGACAACTACCATTCCTAGCCACGCTGGATCTACCAGATTTATCTCGGTTGACAAATGATCCCATAGTACATTTTCCTTTATGGCCGGTAATTCCTGCTAAATTACCTTCTGACATCACCAAATTTTACGGTAAACCTGGTGAAGACCCGAACAACCATGTTATGCAGTTTCATTTATGGTGTTCATCAAACTCACTGATGGATGATTCTACCCGATTGCATCTTTTCCTGCGCATAATCACTGGCTCAACAACCAAATGGTACATTGAATTCCAACGTGGTACCTTTCAAGATTTCAACTCCCTGGCCATGGATTTTCTCACGCATTTTCAATTACCCATCCATTACGAGACTGGTACAAAAATCTTGACTTCACTTCATCAAACAAACTCCGTACATATCTCTGATCACATTCATGAGTGGAGACGACGACAAAGGTTAATCAAAGCAACCATTCCTGACCAATTATTGGCATAATGGTTTACTAAATCTCTTTTACCCCTAATTACTCGTGACTTCGCCATGGGTGGTGTTGTCATTTAGGAATAAGCTATTGCTTGCGCTCAATACCTGGATATGGTTTATTCCCAATCTGGTACGCTGTATGAATTGATATCAAATGTTCCCCGCACGTCCACCGATCCATCCAAACCATCTTCCAAGACTCATGTAAATGGAATTATCGGTGTTGTCAAAACCTAATCTTCATCACAGTCGGCTGGCTCAGCTAATCGCTCTGTTTCTGCACCCGTCATCGGTTTGAACTCACTCTCCTCTACCTCCCCCCAAACTCAGATCTCTGAGGTGAATGCAGTTCAATCTGCCTCTTCACAACAATCTGGGGGAAAGAAGAAAATGAAAAATAAACCCAAAAAGAATAATACTAATAATGAAAATCCAAAAACACCAACTCAACCGCCTTCTCCCGAGAAACAACCACAACAAAAGATGAAGTTTTTGTGTCTCATTTGTGGTGATGATCATTACACCCGAGACTGTCCTCATCGCGACGAAGTTGCAAAACTTTTCAAAGGGAATTCCCAACCTACTGTGTTGATACAACCTTTTCCTCAGCATCAGTCCATGGTTGCACAAGCCCTTGCTCCTCTAGTAGGGGGCAATCCCAATCATCCTCCTAACGAGGAAGCCTCGTCGAGTGCCCATATTTATATGTTTAATGGGATTGATGCAACCACTTGCACCACAACATATGACACGCCGACTAAACCTGATAAAGAGAAGGTTACTAACGGTACTACATCGGATCCACCTCCTGCCACTGTTACTCCTCAATCTGGATCACTTCAGATTGAGAAACCCACTTTCGACTCTATTTTACACCCTCCCAAGAGCACTATTAAAAAATCAACTTTTAATCCTAGTTCACGTGTCGCCCAAAACTACAACATCGTTGAAGATTTGGCACAAGCACCATGCGCTATGTCTATTCTTGAAGTTCTACAACATTTTCCAAGTCAACGTAGAACACTCTTGGCTGCCATCGGCGTGATTGATTCTGAGTCATCAAATAATACCACGTTTAACCTTGGTAACTTCAAGTCATGACTTTCTCACTAGATTGATTTTTAGATCGATGTTGTTGTTCATAACCAACACATTCATTGTAACATACTGGATGAGGGGGCTTCCACTTGCATCATGTCATTAGCTTGTTGGAAAGGGTTGAAATCACCTACGGTTAATTAATCCCCTACAATGTTACAAGCATTCAATGGGCGAGGTTTTCATCCTCACGAACTCTTGCAGTCCTTAGATGTTCAGTTAGGAGGCAAGACTGTCTCTGGCAATGTAGAGGTAGTCGATGCTCCCCTTGATTACAATTGTTAGGAAGAAGTTGGTTTTATTCGACGACTGTCGTCGCTTCATCGATATTTTGATGTGTGCGATTCCCCTATCAAGGTAAAATTATCACTATTAATCAGTTAGATCAATGTACCCCCGACGCTCGCACTCCTGCCACCAACAATATTCCTTTATTGGGAGATACTAAGATCACTTACGAAAGTGTTGGTGTAGGTCTTTTAAAAGGCTCTTCCCTTATGGGTAATTTCCCTACACCACTTCCTCCCACCTCGCAACATATTTCCATGATCAATATGATCTCGACTACGGCATATCAATCTTACGAATCATCTGATCCTTGGGTAGTGCCTAGTCCTTTGGAATTCGATGCACTATGTGACACTACGCCACTTAGTCCTACTGAGGCTTCATACAATGCCATCCAATCTGCCTCTCCCTCATTTGGACGACCAATATTTCTTGGCATCCAAGACTTACTCGTTACCATCTTGGTTGGATTCCCTATCCTTTGCTTTCGATTACATCCTACGGATTTTTCCATCAGACGAATCCATTATGGAAATTCTTAGTATCGAATAGGTACCCTGGGATGGCAACCATCATCGTTCATCTTTTCTCCCTAGTCTAGATGAAATTGAGAAAGATATACACTCTATCTTTCCTGACTGTGTTATCAATTCTCTCTAATCTCCCATACTTACCCAGGATACTATTTTTGATGGGAGTTTCCACAACATCTCTTCTACGATCGCTATTGGCATCTAGATCAAAGAAGGTATCGTAGAAAATGTTCATCTCGATGCCAATTGTTCGCCCGAGGAAGTGGAAGATTATACCGCTTTATTCAAAGAATTCCACAATGTCTTCGCTTGGAGTTACAAAGAAATGATAGGGATCCATCCATCGACCATTGTGCATGAGATAAAAACTTACCCAGGTGTTAAACCTGCACGAGAAAAACTTCGCCCGGTTCATCCTAAGAAAACCGCGACCATTAAGGTAGAAGTTGAAAAATTGTTGAAGTCTGGTTTTATTTATCATGTCCCCTTGACGAAATGGGTTTCTAACATCGTTCCATTCACTAAGAAACAAGGAACCATTCGTGTCTATGTCTATTATAGGGATCTCAATAAGGCTTGTCCAACCGGGTTTCCCTTCTTTCGTGAACTTTCCTCAACAACAATCAAATCCCGCCTATACCGACCAACAACATCCGTATATGGGAGGGCCTACTGGATACAATTATCCACCTCAACCATTTTATGGCCCTACTACTGTCCCTATGCTGCACCCGTATCATCCTCAGGTTAACCGACAACTACCATTCCTAGCCACGCTGGACCTACTAGATTTATCTCGGTTGACAAATGATCCCATACTACATTTTCCTTTCTCGCTGGTAATTCCTGCTAAATTACCTTATGACATCCTCAAATTTTATGGTAAACCTAGCGAAGACCCGAAAAACCATGTTATGAAGTTTCATCTATGGTGTTAGTTCAAGAGGATCCCAATGGTGACGAACATGTTATTTACTATCTAAGTAAGAGTCTATCTAGTCCCAAGCTCCAATATTCATACATTGAAAAGTTGGCTCTGGATGCAATCATTGTCGTCCAAATATTTCACCACTACATCTTGTTACACAGTACCACGGTCATTGTGGACTTGAACGCCATGTACCATATCCTAAAACATCAAGTCCGTGGGTGCAAATATTCCAAATGGATCGTTATTCTTCAAGGATTCGATCTCGAGTTTTCCAAATCAAAAGCTAAAAAATCATTGGTTTTTGTGGAACTAATCTGCGATCTTCCCTATGCTGATGAAGATACTGAGCCCAATGATTCTCTTCCCGACGAATCCCTGTTCCTCATTAGCATGTTAGACCCTTGGTATGGAGATATTATTCTCTATCTCTAAACCCAACGTTTCCAACCTAATCTTTTAAGGACAAACGTCGTCGTATCCACCACCATTCTAAACGCTACCTTATCATCGACAACACTTTGTACCGCTGTGGTATCGATACTGTCCTACGATGTTGTTTAACCCACGATGAGGCTGGACACGTTTTGAATGAATGTCACCTTGGAGCTTGTGGCAGTCATCTTTCTGGGATGTCTACAACCCATAAAATATTACGTGTCGGTTATTTTTGGCCCTCCATCTTCAAAGATTGTATCGAGGCTATCAAACGATGCCCACCCTGTCAAGTTTTTCAAAAAAATGCACGTACCCACCTTGCTCCGTTGCATCCCATTGTAGCCGTTGACCCCTTTGCCAAATGGGGCATTGATTTTTACGCAATGTAAGCCTACCTTAGTCGGGGGCACAGTCATATCATCATTTCCGTTGATTATTTCACTAAATGGGTTGAGGCTATGCCTACATTTCTTAATAGTGGCCATACTGCAACACTCTTTGTTTTTAACCACATCATCACTCGCTTTGGTGTCCCACAAACCATTGTTATTGATCATGGCTCACATTTCTAGAACCAGACGATGAGTGAGTTGCACGTCAAATTGGGTTTTCACCATGATAACTCACCCCCCTACTATCTTCAAGCAAACAAACAAGTTGAAGCTATCAACAAATTCGTAAAGACCATGCTCCAGCGCACGATGGTGACAAACAAAACCTCTTGGCACCTGCAACTTTTCTTTGCACTTTGGGCCTACTGCACTTCAGTGAAAATTGTAACTGGATTCACTCCATTCCAATTGGTATATGGTGTAGAAGCGATGTTACCAATTGAGTGTGAGATCCCTTCATTGAAACTCATCGTGGAACTCCTACCTCATACCTCTGCTGAAGATGAACGATTCATGTATTTAACCAAGTTGGATGAAACACGTCGCGATGCTGGTATCGTTAATGATACATATAAAAAACGAATAAAGAGTCAATATGACAAATCCGTTCAACCTCGTGCTTTTGCAGAAAGAGACTTAGTCCTCGTTATGACCAAGCTCATGATAAGTTGGGGACAGGGAAGTTAGAAGCTTTGTGGCATGGACATTATATCATAAAACATGTATTACATAGAGGCGCCTATGAGTTAGTCGACTATGATGGAATATCTCTCGGTGAGCCCCGAGATGGGCTTTACCTCAAGAAGTACTATGCATAGAACATCTGACATCTGTGCTTTGTACACTTTTGTACTATATACTTTTGATTTGGTGTGTCTTTTCTCTAGCGTGTACAAGTTTTGTCTTAGTTGCTTATACTTTGTCTTGTGATTGCATGCGTAGATGACATCTCCCTTTCCCATCTTTGTCAGGTTTGTGGATGGCGCTAGTCGACACACCCAGAACATTGCTTCTGCAGCTTGGGTCATTTACCACTCTGGTGAGTTGACGAGGAATTTTCCTAGGATCGGAAACCAATAACATGAAAGAATATCATGCTGTCATCAGAATCTTAACTGAAGCTTTCTCTCTCGGTATAACTCATCTGATTATTAACCTAGACTCTCAACTCGTGGTTTGTCAGCTTAATCGAGATTACACTTTTCACAACCCTGTCTTACTACATCTCCACCTAAGAGTTCATTGTCTCGAAAGATCGTTTGAATTTATACAATACAAACATATACCGAGAGAACTCAACACAACGTCAAATTCATTAGCTCATTACATATTGGATCGATATATTGCGCATAGATAAATTTTTTGTAAAAATACATGAATCACATGTACAAAAAAGCATCACATAAGATAAATTGCAACATCAATAGGCACCACAAAACTTGGATATATATATATATATATATATAGATGCGTAATAACAAAAGTTTGTTTTAAAATACATCATCAAAAGGTACATAATAGGGCAAAAATTTGGGCGCTCATTCCCATGACATCATCATGAAAGACTGCAAAATATGCCGAGGATCCTAGTCATCCTCCTGTATCACGTTGTGCTCCGTGAATCACACTACTGCACGAGCCACTCATCGAAGTAAGTGGTTCAGACTCTCAAGAACTCCAACCGTGTGTCTCTTCAAATGGAGAGGCACGTCTCGCCTCTTGAGAGGTGGGACACCCATGGTCAAACCTCGAAGGTTCCTCTCAACCTCCTGAAGTAATCCCACCACAACCTCATGCTCTACTGCTACCTGTGCATCTCCACGATGCCCCAGTTCCGGCATCTCCGTCGGACGTGATGCGCCTCTGTCTGCATGATGAAACAAAAACATCTTTAGGTCCCTTATTGTACACATAAAAAACAATATAAAATAAAATAAAATAAATACATGACAAGGTTTAGTTTCATACCTGACGCATCCCACTGAATGCCCTCGAGGAGAACCAAGTCTGCACTACCCCGAAAGTCCACTTCAGCATAAGGAAAATCCTCGATGACAACTAATTGTCTCCTCATTCAAGTGAAGAAATCAACTGTAAATCTAAATGCCGAGGGATCATTCCTCAATCTTGGGGATAAACTGGTCCATCTCTCCATCCGTGGCTCGATCACAGGGCATGCTATCAATGCAACCTGTGGTTGCATATGGGAAACTCACTCCAAGAAGAACAAAATTAGAAAAGAGCCATATCCAAACTGCTTCTGCCTACCTGTCATGTACCTCGATATATGTTCCTTCACATTTTGAAGGAACACTGCACTCCAGTTAAACAACCCGGGCTCTACACATTGTAAAGCATATGACATCTGGGATTTTGAAGCTAGATGAGTGCTAATACTACCTGCCAATTCAGTGATGGCAAATAGAATCGACCCGAGTGCCAAGTCCCTCACATATTTGATCACAATTCTTCCACCTACCAATCCCGATCATGGAATACAATGCTCAACAACATATGCTTCAGTTGGCTGAGGAGTTTCCCGTTGTCTAGACAAGACGATAGAAGCCCCTCTCCTCTATAGGCCTATAAAAAAGTACACGTCATCAAGCTCAATCTCGAGCACGTGTGGCCGAATGTGAAATTCCTGTTCAACATCATCCCACAAACCGATCAGGTACTCAAGTAATAGTACCTCTTTCCTCATATTCTAGAGTTTAAAGTACTTGAGTAGACCATAATTTCGCAAAGTTTCCCTTGCTTGAGGGATTTGTAAACCGTCAATGTCATCAAACTTGCGTTCACAATTTTTCCACTCTATCATGGCTATATGACCAGTGAAATATGCAAATACAACCATTTAAACATATTTAGTCAACTTTTTATGGGAGAAAATTGTGTCTTTTTAACCCAAAATACAAATTTTTTTTGGGTCTGTGCTAGCGCTCCCTTGAGTTTTCCCACAGAGTGATAACACTCCCTAGGCATGTGCACTAGGGTGCTGATATCTAGATTAATGCTCCCCTCATCCCTTTGAGGGAGTGTCGATCTGGTTCGGTGCCTAGGGCTTCCCAAGGAGCCCAAAACACCCTAAATATAAGCTAAAACACAAAATTAAACCATAAAATATGATTGGAAAGGCAAGGTGACCAACCTATTCCAGACGGAACTAAAAATGGTCGACCGCAACTCCCGTACTCACAGCTCGAAAATCGCCTCCCAAAGGTGGAAAATTCAAAATTTAGAAGAATTTGGTAAATGAATTTCTTAACCTATTTTACTATTTGATAGGTTTGATTTTTGTTATTTCTCACTAATATAAACTTTTTTGGGGGTTTTTTAATCTTTTTGAGGAGTTACTAATTCTTTAAGCCCATAACTATCTATATTTACAGGTTTTTAAGCAGTATCTTTTCGACAACCTTGTGACACTAACAAACATAATATTTGTTCTTTCTTGCGCTTGAAAAAACATGAGAATGTAACTGAGTAGACTTTTATCACTTTTTCGGACTCGTAAAGGTTACACGAAAAAGGAACCCCTTGGAGTCATCTTTAATCTCTTTTCAGACTTTCTAAATATGAAAAGATCACCGAGTGATCTTGCTTCCTTTCACGCTCATTAAAAAGGTCTTGAAAGGGCATCTCCCGAGTAGTAGTTTATCTCTTTTTGGACTTCAGAGACTAAAATTACGAGAAAGGACAACCTTGGAGTCGCCTTTAAGTTCTTTTCAGACTCTCTAAACATGAAAAACCACCGAGTTTTCCTTCTCTAGACTTGATAAAATTGCACATTGAAGGGCCCATATGGGACCGAACCCTTACTTCTTCTAGTTCGTTAAACAAAGGAATAGGGCCTTACCGAAGGTGAGTTATATCGAGCATGTGTTATCCTCCTCGAGCTCGTAAAAACAAAAAGAGGTACTCGTCTATCTGGATGGAGCAAAAATTTGAAGGAAGTAAGTCAAGTTATCTTTTAGAATTGTTTCAAGTCACTCTTGTAGTCGCCCTTGAACACGACACTTGTTTCCACTTGCATTTTGAACACTTGGATAATCTGCTAAACCTCTGCACTGAACCAATCCTATGAGTATTTCCACTCCTTTGGGTCACCCGACGAATGTCACAGTTTTTGATGCATCATGTTTTGGTCCACGTTACGTTTATGCTACCAAGTCATGTTGTGCCTCAGCGTTCAAGAGAAGTATCTGCCTCGAGAGTCAACCATCACAAATTTCCAGTTTCAATACCCGTGTTAGTACATACTCATTCGATTCACCATCTTACATCTCTTTCCTATTTTAGTTTCGTGTCGATGATGGGGGATACATCAAGGCCCTCCTTCGACAAGTCTTTTCCTGTCAACTTCAACACATCATCCGGTAATTAGACTTAGAAACCAATTAGTACCTTGGGACCTCCATGCCTCAATGGCAGACCTCATCACCTCCAAAAATAAGTTTACATCATCAACCTCTGATCGGATGATTCCCTGAATGTTTGACTTTAGCTCATTTATTCACATTCGTTGGATTTTACTAGGGTACCTTGGGAGTCATTGACATCATTGGTGATTTCCCTTGCACTTGTTAACGGTTTAACCCAATGATCGGTAATCAAGTGGTTTCTACCATGTTCGACATCAAAACATCTATTCACATGGCTAGATTCGTACCACATCGGGATTGGGACGAAGACCCTGGGTTGAGCATTCACTCTGTTATCTGCTTTCCCCAGGCTGCGAAGGAGATCTTTTGAGCATGTTGATATATATATACTATCACATAGATCCACAATGTATTAGTCTGTGGCTATGTTTTATCATCTCGTAGCTCCATTGTGTATTTCTCATGGCTACGATCAGTTCATGTCATGGAGGTATAGATCCACATTGTATCCTTGGTGGTTATACCCTTAGTTAGTATCATCATGGATCCACAATGTATTTATTGACATCCATACCTTAAGTTATTTGTTACTCAAGCATAGGTATGCCTGCCTTGGGTTTGAAACACATGATAACATTTGTTTGATGGTTGTTTGCAGCTTCTACCAGATTCTACAACTCCATACCCTTGCTTCGAAAATATACAAAGTGCTTTAGTCATCAACTTCCGTCTTTTGACTTTACACTTTGGGGGGAAATTTGCTACACGTCAAAATTCCTCACTTCGATAATGTCGCATTATCATTGTTGCAAGTGTCACACTTTGTCACAAGTTTCGTAAATGTCGCATTTTCGTTCTACATTTGTTGCATTGAGAACAACACCATGGAAAAACTTGATACATACTCTATGTTGTTCCTGAGTTTATACTTTAAGGTTCTAAAGTATATTGTCAAGGCATCTGAAAAGATAGAGGAAGTTGAGGACAAAAAAATCAATGATTAAAAGGTGAGGGCTATGGTTGGTTTCTCAACTGTCTCTGTCGAAATTCCCAATTTCCCTGAATGTTGATATCTCTCTCAATTGCTGCCCATGAATGTTCTAACTCAACCCGATTATTTGCTATTTGTAAGATAGTGTTAAATAAATTTAGAGTGATGCTGGTTTTCTCTGAAAGACCGGGTTCGATGTTAGGCTGCCTTGAAACTGGTACTGTCATGAAGGATAAAGGTAAAGAAGATACAATTTCGTGTTTTCTTTTTAGGCTTCGTTATCTCTGTTTCACAATGTAAAGAGAATGATTTTAAAACACGAATTAATAGGATGACTAAATTAAAGGCCGTTTCTTGTATCTGAGTTAAATTTAAAGGAAAGGAAACATGCATGATATGAGGAAAAACATAAAGCTATTAACAAGGTGAGNAAGAGAATGATTTTAAAACACGAATTAATAGGATGACTAAATTAAAGGCCGTTTCTTGTATCTGAGTTAAATTTAAAGGAAAGGAAACATGCATGATATGAGGAAAAACATAAAGCTATTAACAAGGTGAGGCATCAATTTAAGAGGAATCTCACGTTGTAACATAAGACTATGAAAGAAGAAAAATATTAATGAAGCATATGATATTGAAATCTAAACATTTACAGGTCTTGTATCTACTGATAACCGATACAGAGGAAAAACTGTAAATGATTTAAATAACAAGAATAATGATTTCCACAGTAGAGGTTGTACTAAATTGTAGCCAAGCATAGATATATGAAAGAAAGGTGAAAAGACAGGGGAACACATAACTCATACTTGACAAAATATGGAATCTTCAATCTTCATTTCTATTAGTTCAAAGTCTCTTGAAAATTACTTCGTCAAAATGCCTTTTTAGAGAAAGAAAAAAAAAGCCTTATTTCAGTCTTCGCTCCTTGCATTTATACAAGGTCATCAATACTTGATGGTTAGCAATCTCCTACTTTTTAGGAGAAAAATAGTTACAAAACTGCAACCTTAACCGTTGCATGATTAACTTTTGTTTGTCTATCATTTCAATAGTATAAGCTTTCAAACGATATTTCATTGTTTAGTTGAAGTCTCTCCCTCCTTTGATGCTATACATTCAATACATTTCTCCAGAAAATGAACAAAATTTCTAGGAGGTGTCAGAAGATCCTTAGTCTCAAATAGATAAAACTTTCTTTGGACCTTTGGAAACTGGTCTTCAAAACCTTTATCGTCAAACCTGATCATTTTCAACTTTAAATTGGGCTGTACCAACTATCTGTCTATTAGGTTGGCATCGATTTCCTTCAACTGTAAAATTTTCGGCTGAATCTCCTTCAAGCCCTCTTTGCAGTTCAACTGCTATTTCACAATGTTTATCTGCCCCAGTGGCTTAGAGCAATCATTTCTTTCAATACCTAACGTTTGCTTATCCAAAGAATCAAATATTCCCTCACAATTGTCTTTGATTTCTTTGACTAGCTTGTTGTTTTCGGATATGTTTGTTTCCCATACCTTGAGCATGATGTCTCCTCTTATCTGTTCTGGGACAAAAAGATTTAGATTTTTCGCCATCTCTCTGTTTCCTGAACATGCCACTGCTTTTTGGAAGGTATTCCTTGCTGCTTTAGCCTCCTTTTCCAGTAAAATAATATTATCAAGGGATTTTCTTACCTCTTGAAAGTAATTCTGGATGATCCCTATTTTGGAGATCAATTTTTGCTGCTCGGCTTCTATCTTTGTATGTGCTTCCAACGAGAGGGTCTGGAAAGCCTTTAAGTCTACAACTCGACCTTCTGTCAAATTTAACTTAACCTGTAGCTGCTTTACAAGCTCCTTTTGCTAAGTAACCTCCACCTGACTTGCTTGTATTCTCTGGTGCATTTCATCCAGGCTTGATTTGAGTGATTGAATTTCTTGCCTTTCAACAACTCTGGCCTGCTCCAATCTTTTATTCACCTCTTCTCTAATGCTTTTCTTAGCATTCTTTAATTGGTCTTGTGATTGAGCTATTATGTGGTTACTCTTCTTTATCCTTGTTCTCATGTTTTCCATAGTAAAAAGGTTTGTTGTTTCCATGGCTCCCATGGAGCCTACTACCTCTGTAGCGAAATCCTCCTCTTCCAAATTTTAACCATCTACCAAGACCCTATGCTTCTTCACCATACCCCCCTCTTTCATATACATCTCTTGTTTTAGAACAACCTTCATCTTTTTGCTGAAAAAATAATCTGAAGGAGGGATCTTATCTCTAGAGATAGGGGTGAGATCACTAACATATATGGCTCCCATCTGCGGGAGTCCAAAGGTGGATTGTAAAGGGGTTAAGGAAGCTATGTGACTTCCTAGCTCTGTAGATCTTGTTTCTCCTATGGCCTTATGTATATTGACATCAATAACAGGTGATGAAGGGGGAGTGGACTTACTGGACTCAGGAGGTGTCCCATACCTCCTCTCTGCTTCCATATTTGGATTTTTTGTCAGTAAGGCCTCTTTGTTTTGCGAAGACCTTTCAGTCTCCTGTGGAATTTATTTGGGATTGACTTTATCCCGTGCTTCTTTTCTAAATCCTGGAGGAGTATCATCTTGTTCATGAGGAAGGGTGATTGCTTCTCCTTGTAGTACTTTGGTTAGACCACTCCGTCTATGCTTCTGGAAGGTATGAAAACTAGCTTGCAAGTCGGATGTCAGTGTCTGTACCCTCTCTAACACCTCCTCATGGGTCCTA
Source organism: Picea sitchensis (assembly GCA_010110895.2). Classification (NCBI taxonomy): domain Eukaryota; kingdom Viridiplantae; phylum Streptophyta; class Pinopsida; order Pinales; family Pinaceae; genus Picea; species Picea sitchensis. The sequence continues at coordinate 22,899 of SNQJ01S0028499.1, read as the reverse complement.
GTCCCTTTGAACATGTCATCACAAAGGGACTTCTCATGTTCATAAGCCTTCATATTACAGTGGGCCATGTGTATTCTGACTAACTTGTAAGGGTCATGCTTCCTGTGTTCGAGGTCCACCAATTTGACCTCCTCCAACGCTGCTACTTCAACTTTGGAATGACCCAAGTTGAGTAGTGAAAATTTCCCAATCTGAACGGGAAAAATAGGCCAAGACTTCTTTTGAGTCGTCTTTAGTTCTATCCCAATTCCACCTATTACTATTTGATGAGATACCTCCCTGCACACCAGTCTGTCAGGGAGGAATTTTGGGAGTGCATGTGGAGGGATTGAACATCCAAAAACTCTGATGTAGGAGAAATTCTCCTCTATAAACCAGTCAACAACTTCCCTGCGGCTTCCTACGACCAACTCTGAAATGCGGGGAGGTGCACAGCCGTACAACATCTGATGTAGTGGTATCACCACGAAATGACAGATTTCATAGAATGAGTCTTTGTCATTTTCTTCCCAAAGTTTAGAATGATATTCATGAATAGGTTCCGGGTAAGTCGGATTTCAACTCCAATTCATCAGAGGGAAAGGAGTTGTGAAGCATATAGCATCCATGATGTATGTAAACATATAAAAGGATACTAGTCAACATTTTGATCTTGCAGTCTGATATTCCATGACCTCTTTCACTATGTTATCGGATAAAATCTTATCCCAATTGAAGCTGTAACCTTATGCTTCCTTGTGCAAAAGAGGTACCCATTCTGCAGGGAAATGGGTAGGACTTTTCTTCCCGAAAAGTCTACATAACATCATCGCCACATAGACCATATACTAATTTAATGAGGTTGTGGTGTAAATACCATGGGTGTCGGCCTTGAATTTTGCTTCGTGTCTCCACCAGTCTTTGATTATTCCAGGATACGTTTGGTCCGACTCAAAACATTCTTTCTTTTGAAAATCACTCACGAAATCTTTATTATAAATATACTTGGGACTGGGAGACAATTTATACATTACTTGTATATGCTCCGGTATGAAAGAGCCAATGACGACCCCTCGGCTGTCCATAATGCTTCTTGTCTGCACGTTTGTTCGTTCTAAGGCCCAACTGATCATGTCATTATAAGTCACGAGTCACGACCGTGTTGCTACTTTGTGAAGCTCAGACTCTGCTATGTCTTGGAGTTTGTTGTCGACATCATGAGGGAAATTCTTAATTTCATAATCCAAAGTTTCAAAAATTTGCCTCCAGGATTTTATGGAATTGATGGCATGCAGTATTGTATCAGATACAACGTCTCCGTCTGGACTCGAGATTTTTGCAACTTCCTCACTTTTCTTGGGTGCCTTCTTAGGTCCCATGATATTTGCACTAGATCAGAAACCTGTTTACAAAGAAAATGTGTATAAAACTGGATAAATGCGACTTGCTACAGATGTAAAGGATAAGAATGAAGTTTGAAACACATGACCTTTAGTAACCCTTAAATTGTGTTATAACAAGTGTACAGACACATGCGATGAAAAATTAATTCTTTAATGGAAAGATATGCCTAGAGATACGCTTTCACGTCAAAAAATATCTGCATTTATCCGTTATTAACACTGCCATATATCAACGATTTCGAAACTGGAGTTTCGAAAATCGCTACCTTCCTCAAATCCTGAAATGCGAAAGGCAGCTTAGTTATCACTAATCCTGTTTTGAAAACAACTTAACCTTAATCTTAGACTTAGTTTAAAGAAAACGCGATTTCGCCTTTCGAAACTTCGGGGATCCTGTTGTTAGGAGATATGTTATAAGCAAACCTTGGATCGCTAAATTGCGATGGGATTAGTGAGGCCCTAATCATTCATATTAATTCTTTAATTAATGAAAATTAATGATTAATTACTTTTTTACTTTTCAAAAAATCGAGGATCGGGAGTTCGAAGGTTGAGAGTTCGAAAATGCTTTAGTAGAAAGAAACCCGAATCGCGAAAGTTTAAGGGAAATATGATTGTGTTTAGGAGTTTAATTAATTACAGATTAAAGAGTACTTTGTGGAAAGCGACGGGAAATGTAACATTTATTTTTTGCCCCTTCTTATTTTTTAATTTTTTAATATGTTAAACGGTTTCGAGATTTCGGCACCGGGAAATTGGGATGGTTGAACATCATACCTCGAGAAAAATTGAATCTCGAAACCCGAAAAGGAACATAAGACTCTGACTCCCTTTTTTGGACTAAGGGCGGCTCCATGAATCACCATGACTTAGGAAAAGATGAAGCTTTAGTTTTAAAGGGTAGAAAAATTTAAACTTCGTGTCAACATTAGGCTCCATCTAGGGATGTCGTCTCCTTATGGGATGAGAAGAATATGTAGACCAAGTGCCTTCGTTGGGTAATGGAGTCAATGATTCGGCTCTGTGAAACAAATTAGGAGAAAAACCGAACAAGATTAGGGTCTCAACGTTAATCTTGAAAAACTCTTCAAAAACAAAAATTCTGACTATCTCGAGCCGGGTTTTCAATAAATTTCTTCTTCTGAAACTACCCTCAAATCTATGTAAGATAATCAAAACCAAGTCAACCATTCTATCAGGTTTCACGTGATTATGTTTGCATCAAGGTAAGTATTTGCGCTGTGTCCGGTAAGGAGATCCCAGAAACCTATGATGAAAATCCAGCTGAAAAGAAGAGAAATTACCAGAGCATGTTGTAACTCATGTATAACATCTTTTATCAGATATGAGGATATTGCTTCACTGCCATCGAGCCTGTTCAGTACCCCGGTGAAGTTATCCGACTTCCCATATCGAATTTCCTTTCACCACTTCATTGTTTCCCAGCATTTAAATGTTGAGATGAGGGCAATCAATATAATGAATTTCCTTTCTTCATCTCTTTGAACTAGATGGGGGAAATCAATATAATGAATTCCCTTTCACCATCTGTCTGTATTCATTTTTTTTTTTTTTTTTGAAGTGGGGGAAATCAATGAGTATACAATATACTCGGGAAGATATCTGTTTGAAAATACCATTTTTTTAACGAAAAATTATGTCAACTCATTTAAATGGCTCTAGGTTAATCTTCTCACCTGCCTTAAAAAATCATGGGCTTTAAGGAAATTCTTAAGGGAAACCTTTTGACATCTAGTCTAGTGAACTTCCTTGAGAAAAACCGATCAGTTATTCCTGTTAGGATAACTAATAAGGTTAGGATTAACCTAGACATGTTTCTGAGCCAACTAAAGTCAAAGAATTAAAAACACAACCTACTCTCTTTTCTTGAAAGTTTGTTCTAGAGTTTTCACGACCAAAGCGAGACCCCTCTGTTCTCAGGAAACTTTATGATTAGACATCCATGGTCAGGCGAAAAAAGGCTTTACTGTGGTCAAGGGGAGGGTAAAGGGGGTTTTAGAAAAACTGTTGTACATATGACTATTCTTGAAGATTTTCTTAATTAGCTTTTATAACCTTTTCTTAAGTCCCCTTTTTATTACTTCAAGAACTTCTTTGATTGAGTTTTTTTTTTGATATTATTATTTCGACAAAAATGAATCAATGATTTATTCATTCGTACTTCTTAGGACTTTTATCCCAAATTTTAAAATGGGATTTCATACCTTTATTAGCTCCTATATTGCTAGCCCAAAGATTACTCGATCATTACCTTTTTCATTGTGAGATACTTGATAGGAATACTTGGGCATGTTACCTTTCAGTTCCTCAAGTCCACTGTTTTATGAGAAATTTTCCCTGCAAATAACATAACATTATAATCATTAGGAAACGTCATGAAATAAACCTCTCTCTCTCTCTCTCTCTCTCTCTCTCT
>SNQJ01S0028498.1:252684-278904 GCA_010110895.2 Picea sitchensis | reverse complement strand
CTCCAAGTAGAATAGTTTTCCTCATCAAGGATTGGAACTTCATCATCCATTTGTGTGTCTATGGATCTTCTCAAATATTGTTAAGGCTTATAGTGAAGGCCTGCTCGGATACCAATTGTTGGACACACTGAATACACTGAGAGGGGGGGTGAATAGTGTAGGGCTATTTTTCCCAAAACTTCCCTCTTTCACAAAACTCATTAGTAACCAATCACCATTTAATCATTAATTATTTTTGTCATTCATAATCAGTTAAATGTGAAGATATATCAGAAATACATCATCAACATATCATAACCACAAGGAACACAAAGATCACAAGGTGTATGTGCAATTTTATTTTCTTTACGGACTACAATCCTTGGGTTTATCAGCAACAACTGAATAGAGTACAACTCTACAACAACACCGGCTCTATAGTGCAATATTGAGCTTACACCCTCAACACCAACTGAGATGAGGCAACAATCCTTAACAGATATCAATCTGTCAACAGGTACGCGACTTGTCGGTAGTGCAACATGCGTATGTACGCACCCTGCCAGTAATGCAGCTTGTGTATGTACGCAGCCAATATGTACTACAGCTTGCGTATCACTTCTGAGCAATTAGGTTTTCTTTTCATCACACACTCAGAAAATCTACAAACTTCAATCACATTCTCTTTTGTCTCTCACTGTCCAATCTGACCCATAACCCGTCACAACACATCCAAGTTCTCCAACAACTTACTCATGCTCCTCAACCATACAATGTAAACGTTACTCAATCATGTATAAGAATTCAACATATTATGGAAATCATATCAATATGAATCATAAGAGTGTTTCTCACTCTATCAACCAACAGAAACCACATCACAAAAACCATACCAAGAATGCTTTAAGAATTCACTACAGAACTAGTAAGAATATCCATCAAGACTACAATGTAACCATACCAAAATTTATATGGCAGATTTGAGCCCATAGAATTCATATCTAGAACCTTCTTTAGTCTTCAAGAGCCTGGCATCATCTCACACACAAGTCTACATGAATTCTTCCACTATACGTGCCCTGTCCTCATTCAGCTCGTGTATGTACGTGTCATGGATCACTGCAGCCCGCGTATACCTTAGAAACTAGGGTTTTTGAACTTTCGAGACTTTAGTCGTCGTGACCTCAGACTTGCCGAAACTTTGATGCGTCCATGAGATCCTCCAGACACTCTCCCTCTCAGAATAGATCTTCAATACATGCTCAAGAGATGCATAAGAGATACACCAAAAGATCCACTTACACGAGATACCATTGCCTCTTATTTATACTCTCCAAGTAGCTTCCTTAGAATCATCTTCTAGGTCACTAACCCGCATCTAGTTCACTTAACCCATTTCTAGGTCACTTAACCTATTTTCCTCATTTTAGGGTTAACCATTTTCCATAATTAGAAATTTCTCCATTTCTTTATTATTTAAATATTCCTCCTTGACTTTCTCACCTCACTTTACCATTTAAATAACAAGTTCTTCTTTTCAAGAACTTTGACTTCTTTGACCTTTTGGGGCTTCAAGACTATATATAAGGGTCCTTCATCCTTGTAGGGCCATAACTCTCAAACCATGAGGATTTATGTGACATTCCACATACCACCGGAAATGGAATGACAAGCACTATCCATCTAGGATAGTTTCACTAACAACTTCACTGATCTTCATCTCATTATTCCAAATATAAGCATGGGTTCTCCAACCATACTTCAAGGGAAACTCAACCACAAAGCATCTTCCCATGAGGGATTTCACCATAAGGGGACCACTTTGGAGTTCATCCATTTGTACACCTTATCAACCATGATAAGACAATAATGATTCATTTTTGCATCATATACCAATCGATCCATCTTCATCATCATGTATCAATGACAACTCATTGATCCATCTTCATCTATGCATTGTGTATCAATAACAACTGATCGATCCATCTTCATCAATATACTATGATAATACATGTATACATCAAACCTTTGACCTTTGACGTCATTCAATCATCCTTTGGCATAAACCAATTCCTTGATATCAATCAATCAATCAATCATCCTTTGGCATCAATCAATCCCTTAACATCAATCAATAACTTGACATCAATCCTTTGACATCAATTAAATAAACCTTTGGCATCAATGAAAACATGATCCAATAGTTATATCATCATATATAACATTCGGGTCATCCATTCTCTCTCATTGACCACCATTTCCATTGTGTGTCACATTCCACTGATAGGTCTATGACCAAATTTATGCTCTTCATATGAGTTAATGATGTTGATTCAATTTATTTCTCATGAATACTTTTTCAAGGGAAGTTTACCTATGTTGGCCACCTGCATTTCATTTCCTCCTATTTATCCCAACCATCCTTGTGTCAGTTTTGCTCCATTATTACAGTTTTCACACCATCTATCTTTGCATGTTTTGTATCGATTGATAGGGGATGGATCAAGGCACTCCTTCGAAGTATTTAGCCCTATCGACTCCAACTCATTATGATATGGATTGTATGAGAAGAATGAAATGGATACATATTATTATTATTATTAACACAGAAACACAAGGAACAATAACAAGGATACAGTAAAATTGGCTTCTATTCAATAAGGAAATATGTTGAAACTGTAAAATGAAGATTGAAAATAATCTTGTTAGAATGGTGGTGGCTTATCTCTAAGAAGAGATGTGATGGATTTTCTCATTTTCAAGAATATGGTTACAATGAGGCTCTCTAAGCCTTTTTACAATAAACAGGAATGCCAAAACCCTAGACATCCAGAAACCTAACCCTAGGAGATGAAGCACCAAAAGTCATGTGGGCCCCATTGGGGTAAGATAGTACATAAAATTCCTGGGGTTGTAAATTTTTCATATGATATTCTTTTTAGGTGCATTATAGCCTATTTAGAGCCACAAAACGGCCCCAGAATTCTAGGACATGAAAACTAGAAAAAAAAAACAAATTGAAAAACTACCAAAATAAGCCAGTTGGAATAGTTGGGAGGCCACCAATATCCATCTGGATCACATTATATAGGATTGAAATATGGAAACCCATTAGTACCCTGGGACATGTAGACATCATTGGAAGGTCTCCTTGCATTTTCTCAGTGGGTTTACATTATTGGGTCCTGTAGAATGAATCTACAAGTGTTCGACGTCAACCCCTTTTTTCACACTTCATAGATTGTACTCGGTATATTGGGTTCCATCATATTCATTGGTGGATTCCCTCACATATGTTAACAATATACAATAATGATCGGTAATCAGATGGTTTCTACCATGCTTAACTTTAGATCATTTATTCACATGTTGTAGATTCATACCATCCATGTGTAGGACGAATACCTTTAGAAAGATCACAATTTTTTTAGATGATATTATTTCCCAAGATGAGATGGAGAATATTCATGAGAAATTCACAGATTGCTAAGTTATTGAGTCATCTCACTGATTTGTATGATGTGACATAGATCCACATTTGTACTTGGTCATGGCTATGATTTCACTTGCGTCTTTCATGCATCCACAATGTATGCTTTCATGGCCATCATGATTGGTTCTTGATGGATCCATGGTGTATTTTTTTTGTGGCCATCATCCCATCACTTGTGGCATGCATGGATCCGTAGTGTATTTATGGGGGTTATTTTATAGTATTTCTTACAGAGCATGGGTATGCCCACCTCAGTAATATTTTTCTGCAAGACTAGTGATGCTCTTCTCCAAGCTTCTTTTCCCAAAGCTCTGTGAATTGATTTGTAAAGTGTTTCATCCATCAAAAACCTCTTCTAACCTCACACTTTAGGGGAAATATGTTATAATTTTATTTTCCACCTAATATTTAGGTTATTATCACCTAAATATCACCTAATATCTAGGTCATTATCCCCTAGAAACCACTCATTTTAACCCTTAAAACCTACCACTTTTTCCCTGAGTTTCTAGCGAATTTCCCACCTGGTCTCCCTTTTCCTTCACTAAGGGTGTATCCAAAAGGGATGGTATCCATTTTCCTTGACTAAGGGTGTGATCAAAAGGGTTTCTTACTCATTTTTTCATTCCATGGAGTGACTGGTCGCTTTGTCTATGTGTCTAGGGAGAGACCAAGTCTAAAAGCTCCTATTTTTGGATTTGGTTTCGATGGATAAGACCTACCACTAATTTCTCAGGGTTTAGCCTCAAGAAGGATTCCATTATGAGATTGAAAATATTATCCTAATACCTATATGGCTTGATCCCTAAATCACTATAATAGCGAAGCCATTTTCAATGGGAAAGGAGGAGGAAAGAGTTAGCAAAGTTACTTTGGTGATTTGGTTGCAAGACTTGGGAATTAGCTTGGAAGGATGCCATCTCTTCAGTATACTGTTGATGGGTCCTAAATAACTTTAGTTCAACAGAAGGAACCAAACTCGCCACCGAGGCCCAATTATACTCTGTAGCATTTAATAGTGGAACGGTTCTCCAGATCTTGTGATCCGGCAAATTAATCGATGGGATTTATGTTTCTTGTGAAGGCCTCTCCTTCGGGTCAAATGTTCTCTTTTTGTAATTTTCTTTTGGTGTGACTGGTAAAAGATTGGAAAGCCAATATAAACCAACTAGGCAACAAATGGGAATAAACTTAAACTACTGGATAAGAGGCAGGGTTTGGGATAGCGCTTACCCTAGCATGCAGACAATGATCATATACCACATGCCTAGTACTAATACATTAACAATGTGAATATTCCAATTACTGACTGAGATACAAGATATCAAAACAAAACACATGCATGTGATCAACAACGGTAAGAAAAATAATTCACTTAACTCTAATCATGAATCACAAAATAACACAACAATTCATTTTAATCATTAAAGAAAGAACTATAAAAACTTTGCATCAGATAACTTATCAATAGATTTAATAGGTATTACTCGTTACGGCATCGACTTATGAGATGGGATAGGAAATAGTTCTTTTCCACATTCAATAATACACACATTTGATGAAAATATAACTTGTCTTTGGTCCAGAAGGACTTCTCAATTAAAGGTAGCTCCAAAATAATCTTAACAAAACCAGAAATGAGAGTTTCTTGTAACAACCATCGAACCTTAACTAATCGTTCGATTCTCTTATTTATAATATGAAATTAAATGAAAATAACGACTAATTGCAGATAAGTAAAACGAAATTTTCCTTTAAACGGGTGATTCTTCTTGTATTCTGACCAATCCATGAACAAATCTTCATATGTGTGGGCGTATGGAAATCGGCGTTGTTCCATCGGGGCTGCATAAATCTCTCTGATCTCCACCGCATGTGTCTGATACTTGAACAGACTGACACATAACTGTTGTAGCACAGTCTGAGCTTCGATCGGGTGTTCCATTAACCGTGGAACCTGACCCGGTTCTCTTTTGTTTGACACCTTTGTTATTTATTTAGCCCATGATGAATCTTTCTCAGAGTGTGATTTGATTATGTCGCGTAAATTGACAAAGTCATCGGGCATGCCAAACTCAGGAAGTTCGATATCCTTCACTTCCTTTGTCAAATTTGACTCAGCTCCCTCGCACTTGACCTATTTTCTTGAATCTCTAGACGAGACTCTGGAGCCATTCTTTCTCAACACTCAGAGGCGTATGTCCTGCAATTGAAAGTAAAATCGTTTAAAGATTGTGTATAGAGAAACATTCGGTAAAAAATATATGTATGAAATGTAAGCATGAAGAATGCAGACTGGAACATACCTGTGAAGTTTGCTATATCTAGTTGTTTGATACTTATGTCATCTCTGCAATATTTCAAATCGCTTGCATTGCTTCTGTTAGTACAATCATTTTCTCTAGTTGGGGTGGGTTACATTTGCGTGCCACAGCATGACAAGTTAGGTACGGAAGAATATGAAATTTAAAATCACACCCATGGTCGGTTATCCCTTAGATTCGGGAAAGGATGTTAGAGCCAAACATGTGTCGGAAGTACGAGTATGTTCTAAAACATTTGGGTCCTGTCATAAGGGAAGTCGTTAGGCACTCCAGATCGAGGCAAGTTGTTTAAACAAAAGTCGCATCCACAAGTGAATCAACTATCATCAGATCATTATGACAGCTAGGGGATTGAAAAATCATGGTGGTCATACCACACACCCTCTACAACTCCTATTGGTTGTATCTCACACGCCCTGGAACATAATCATCGCGTGGATGTGTCACAGAGGATATTCAGCTTTCTTCAAAACATCCAATCACCATAAATCCAGTGTTCCCTAGCACATTTTCACTCGCATCCCATTCTGTTATAAATTTTGGATGTTTTGCATGTGTTTTGCTCACCAGTCGAGCTTATGCACTATTGGAAATCCATCTCGCGATCCCAGTCTAATCAAATCATTTTTTTTCTCTTTGATCCTTTGTCGTGTTTCCCACGCATAGGACAGATATGTTGTTGCACCATGGGAACTCCTCACAACACAAGACGGGGCATGCGAAGTATCCCAAGCACCAGGCTTGAGCCCCAAAACGCTTAGGATTCATTCTTTCTTGCAGCAGACATTCCCGAGGCCTTAAAGGGAGGTTCTTGTTTGTGCATGGAAATGATGGTATCGCCTCATGCAGCGACCATAGTGGGAAAAGATGTGCTGGAAGGGAGGACGTTGGAAGCCATGTTTTCTCAACAGAAGATACCTTGGAGAAGGGGAAGGCCAAGGAAGAATAAGGAAACTGAGGAAAACCAAATCTTGAGCGAGTCACGTACAAGATCAGCCATTGAGGAATTACTTATGTGCACTATCCGGTTAGATCTTTTCGAAGTGATGCAGGAGCATCGTTGGCAAGCGCACGGAGAAAGACCTATCAATGTCTGGGAATATTTACAAGAGCTCAACACCGACAGTTATAACATATATTTTAAATATACCTTAACTCAGCGTTGGAATTTATCTTTTGAGGCACGCTTGAACCTAGTGTCGAAATTACCCTTTGAGGCACGTTTGGATAATCGCGAGCAGAGTGGGAGTTTCCATTACGGATCTGGAGTGAGAATGATTCAAGATAGTTGTTAGGCTAAGTTGTAGAGTAGATAAGTACCCAGGGAAAGTCCTAAGAAACCTCTGATAAATAGATTTTTTGTACGCCCGAATGAGGCTAGTCAGTAAATCGGCTAGTGATCAGCTGGATAGGAGTGAGGACAAAATCTCAGTTTTTCAGCTTTTTTGTTTTTTATTTTGAATCACAGTTGTAACCATTTTTCACTTATGAATAGAACAGAGGAAAATTGACCCAATGTATGGTGTCAAGATTGTTTGCAATTCGCGGTATTTTTGTTTTCATGAGTGAATGAATTAATCTCGTCATGAATATATGAGACTGTGCATGCTAGGATAAGTTTCAATTGTTTCTCTTTTGTTGAAGTGGTGTAAGGTGTGCACACAGAAATGCAAGGAGTGCGTTGACGAGATATTTTTTCGATTCCAAAGTTTAGAAGAGACAACACGAAATTTTCCCTTTGCAAGGAGTACAAAGAGACTGGTGCAAGGTGTGCACAGTCATCCGCAAGAAACCAAAATCTTGCGTAAAGGTCTGTTGCAAGGAGTGCATAGATTCGAGGTTCAACTAAGTGTCAAAGTGACTTTGTGAGAAGTCAGGGAATTAGAAGGGGAGAATTCCAGGAGGGTGAAAGGAATTTCTCTTCGAGAAATCCTTCGGGTTCGAGCTATCGAGATCCCTGAGATGCAAGGAGTGTGTGGGAAATCGAAGTCTTCACAAGACCAAGATCAGGAGGGATGACACCTTTCATAGTAGTTCACGAAGTCCAAGGGTTGGACTTGTTGGAGGAGAAAAGGTTGGAAACCTTTGAGTTCTTAGAAATATTCTAATTCTGAGGAAAGCATAAGCACAAAAGAAGAGAGAACTCAGTGATTCGATCTGAACACCAAATAATCGGAACTGTCCATCAAGTGGGACGTGTGGTGAATGATCAACGTTTCACCGACTCACGCTCTGGAGGAGTCAAAAGGAAGGGCACCAAGGATTAAAGAGGTCTGAATCCGTGGCTAAACTTGAGCGATTAGATTGAGGGGAGATATGGACCGTTGATTGTCGAGGGTGAAATATCGGCATTTCGAGGATCGAGAGACTTGAGGTGACAAGCCTTTCGAATTCGTGAAACGTGAAGTCCCGAAAGCATTGTGATCGTCGGATCAAGGGAGGAACTCGACCGTCAGACCTGAAGCATCAGAATTTCGAGCATTGGGAGAACGGAGGCAAGGAGACTCCGAAGTTGCGAAACGTGAAACATCGACTTGATCACAATTGTCGATCAAGGGAAGAGTTGACTCATAGATCTCGAGTCATCACGATTTCATATATCGGGGAAACAGAGGTAGCATCACTCCCAAAGTCGCGAGATGCGAAATCACAACGCTCCTTTCACTCAGGCACGTGGGCACCACCCGTGGTCACAAGGGAGAAAGGGCTTAGCAAGGAAGAGCTAGCGCTCGTTTGGCGTTGAGATCTGAACAACGTTTAGGAGAAGGTTTGTGGGTCTCATACGACCTGTGCCTTTGGAGAAAGGACATGTGTAAGTGGGTTTTGGGTCTAGCAAAGACCCGAAGAGTCAATCAGACTCAGTTTCTTGATCGATCCTAGACCGGGAGGTTGCGTAGCCCTTGGGAGAGAAGGGGGGTCTACATCAAGTGGTATCAAAGCCATTTTGTGTCCATAGATAGAAAGCAAAGGAGAGGAGATGAAAATAACTCGAAGTTTTACTATGTGTGTGACAGAGAGTCAACACAATGCCACCGAGGAGACGAGGAGAGCAACCCTTAGCCAATAAAGTTGTAGAAAGGGAAATGAGAAAAAATCGTGCAAGAATAGAGACGATGGAAGCATCACAGAGAAGAGCACCTGGCACTAGAGACATCAGTGATGCAGAGAGAGAAGAAGCCATGGGCGTGAATGTCATCGAAGAAGCTGCAGGAGAGTATGTTGTCAAAGAACGCATACTAAGAGAAGTTGCTAGATTGGTAGGTAGAGCCAAGATAGAGGTCCCAATGTGTGAAGGCAATTTATATGTTGAGGAGATGCTTGATTGGATAAGATCCATGGACAAACACTTCGACTATGAAGATTTCAATGAAGAGAGGAAGGGGAAACAAGTTGTCACCAGACTCAAGGGACATGCAGTACTTTGGTGGGATGAAGTACAGGCCGAGAGGAGAAGCAAAGGCAAGCATAATATAAAGAGTTGGGATAGAATAGTAGCCAAGTTTAAGGCTAAGTTCATGCCCAAAGATTATCAGATAAATCTATTCAGGAAGATGCAGAACCTGAGACAGAAAGGGATGACAGTTAAGGAGTACACCGAGGATTTCTATAGACTGGACATCAGAACTGGACAAAGAGAGAGAGATGAAGAGAAAGTTGCCAGATATATAAATGGCCTAAGATATGAAATCCAGGCTGAGATAAGTATGATGTCAGTAAGAACAGTGGAGGACGCTTATCAGTTTGTGTTGAAAGCAAAGGAGAAGTTGGCCAGGAAACAAAGTCAGGGAGGAAGAGGTAAAATCTTGGACCCAATAAAAATCAAGAGATTTACCCATGACAAAGAACATAAGTCTAAGGACGAGATTGAGAAACCACACAGTCACTCAGAAAGAGGAGGAATTTCCCGAGAAATACAGGGTGGTGGATGAAACCCTTCTAGATAAAGAGGCAGAGGAGGAATAAGAGGTTATGCATGTGGAAATATAGGACACATGTATTGGGAATTCCCCAAGAAAAATAAAGAAGGAGGAGGTGAAGCTCACATTTTAGAAGCATAGAGAGGAAATGTTGAAGCAGAAGGAGCAGAGGATGGGAGATCCCTGATGTTGAGGAAGGTTCTCTTAAAACCAGAGGTAGAAGTTGAAAATCTAGTGCAGAGGAATAGTCTCTTCAAGACATATTGCAAGACTAAAGATAGATTATGCAAGGTGATAATCGACAGTGGGAGCACTGATAAATTATTATCCACAGACATGGTGGGTAAATTGGAGCTAGAGGCAACTGCACACCCGGAGCCATACAAAGTCTCATGGCTGCATAAAGGACACTAGGTAATGGTTACAAAACAATGCTTGGTTGAATTTAAGATAGGAGGATATAGAGATGAAATCCTGTGTGATGTAATCCCCATGGATGTATGCCATATTTTCTTGGGAAGACCATGGAAGTTTGACAGGAATGTCATTCATGATGGGAGGAAAAACACATACACCTTGGAGAAGAATGGTAGAACACACATGTTGTTGCCAATACAGGAGAAGAAAGTGAAAGAGGAATCCAACACAAGCATACTTCTCATGAGTGGGAAGGAAGTCAAGGAAGAACAAGAGATGCAGTTCGTTGTGGTGAGGAAACCCAGAGATATCCTTACAATTACATCGATGGATGATTTAATGGACTGTTTAAGTGGAGAAAATTTATTTTCAAAAATAGATTTGAAAAGTGGATATCACCAGAACAAGATGAGAGAAGGTGATGAGTGGAAAACAACATTTAAGACAAAATAAGGTTTGTATGAGTGGCTTGTTATGCCATTTGGCTTGAAAAATGCCTCGAGTACTTTTATGAGGCTGATGAATGAAATACTGAAAGATTTCATTGGCAATTTTGTGGTTTTGTATATGGATTATATAATGGTCTTTAGCAGGACTAAAGAGGAGCATTTGAGGCACTTGACATTAGTGATGAGGAGGCTAAATCAGGAGAAGTTGCTGATAAATCTAAAGAAGTCCTCTTTTATGAAGACAGAACTCATTTACTTGGGTTTTGTGATCTCTTTGAATGAACTAAAGATGTATCTAGAGAAGGTGAAAGCAATTAAAGAATGGTCGTCATCAAGGAGCATGTTCGAGGTACAAATATTCCATGGATTAACAAGTTTCTATAGGAAGTTCATCAGAGACTTCAATGGAATTTGTGTGCCAATGATGGACACGGTGAAAAAAAAGCACATGTATTTTAAATGGATAGAGGAGCTTCAATATACTCAAGGAGAAAATCACAGAACAACCAATTATGGTCTTGCCGAATTTTAAAAAGATATTTTAGGTGAGATGTGATGCAAGTGGAGTTGCAATAGGAGTAGTTTTAAGTCACGATAATTGACCTATTGCCTATTTCAGTGAAAAGTTGAACGAGAACAAGAGGAAGTACTCCACATATGACAAAGAGTTTTATTACATAATTCAAGCCTTGAAGAAATGGAGACACTATCTTGTCCCAGAGGAATTTGTCTTGTATAGCGATAACCAGGTTTTACAATTCATAACAACGTAGGAAAAATTGAATCAGAGGCATGCAAAATGGGTTGAGTTTATGCATAATTTTACTTTTGTCATAAAACATATTGTTGGGAATGCTAACAAAGTTGATGATGCGTTAAGAAGGAGATGTTTGATTCTGCAGGAATTCCAGGAACACCTTAAGGATATCTATTGTGATGATACAGATTTCAAGGAGGCATACGAAGCATGTGCAAAGCATGTGCTAAGATATAGAGATAGTGGACATAGTACATGATTCAAGAAGGATTGTTGTTAAAGGGGAATCAGTTGTGCATACCAAAATTCTCAATGAGGGATAACCTTTTGAAGGAGAAACATAGTGGAGGATTGGCTGGACATTTCGGCCATGATAAAACATTTTCACAGTTGAGAAGTCCATACTATTGGCCAGGTATGAGAACAAAAGTGATAAATTATGTGAACAGGTGTAGAATCTGCCAACACGTAAAAGGAAAAAGACATAACACTGAATTGTATCAACCATTTCCCATACCAGAGAGGCCTTGGGATGAAATAAGCATGTATTTTGTGTTGGGACAGCCAAGAATGCAAAGAGGATTTGATTCCATATTTATGGTGGTGGATATATTTTCAAAGATGGCACATTTTATCCCATGCCAGAAGACCAGTGATGCAACGCATGTTGCAAATCTGTTTTTCAAGGAAGTTGTACGACTTCACGGCCTACCCAGAAGCATTGTCTCGGATAGAGACACAAATTCTTTGGTCACTTTTGGAGAACATTGTGGAAGAAGTTAGGGACAGATTTTTCCTTCATCTCAGCTTATCACCCTTAGACAGATGGACACACTGAGGTGGTAAACAGAAGTTTGGGAAACTTATTGAGGATTCTGGTCACTGATCATCATAATCAGTAGGATCAGAGTCTGCCGCAAGCAAAATTTACATACAATGACTCACCAAACATGAGCACTGGAAGGATCCCATTCCAAATATTGTATGGAATGCAGCCTAGGGGAGTATCTGAATTGAGAGACTTAGAACAGAGTGAGATCAGGAGCATTGGAGAAGAAGATTTTTCTACAGAAATGTTGAAATAATGTAACTGCAAAGAGTATTCTTATTATTATTGATATTTTATTTATAGGATCAATCCCCATTGTGGATTGATCATGTCGGATATTGTAATAGGACCAAATCCCCTTTTGCGTATTGGTCAACAAACAATTATAATAGGCAGAATAAGAAGTCAGCCCCAACAGTTAATAAGAAGACCAAGAAATATAATAAAGGTGGGTTTACCCACCCAGATGGAGAATTCGGCCCTGCCAGTGAAGAGACACTTCACATGTGCCATAACTTGTATAAATAAAGGAGGCTAGTGCCTCATTTGAACACAACTCACTTGCTCAGTTTGAGAGACAAGTTCTGATCTGTTACTGGAAAAGGAGAGAGAGAGTGGTGCATATCTTGGAGAGGACTTTCTGTTTTAGCATAGAGATCTCTTGGCATTGTATTGGTTATCTATATTAAGGAAGTTTTGCTGGGTTTTCTTTCCCTAGAGTGTTTCCTAGGATAAATGTTGTGTCTCTTGTGAATGTGTATTTCTCAGTGACCTTGTTCTTATGTTGCTATTATCTATTGAAATTAAAAGAACTATAATAATGGCATAAACATTAACATGGAATCAGAGCCAACCTGAAGGAAGCATATTTCGCAAGAGAAAAACGTCATTGTTGTCATACCTGCAAATTAGGGTTTTTCAAAAGTGAAGCTTTTTAGGTCTAAAACCACCTAGAAAGTTGCACCCTCCCCCAAGTATCATTTTGGCACCTTCAACGCACCTTTTTAGTGGGTAGATCTCCCGGAAAGTGAAACCCTAGTTTCACAAAGTACCAGAAAACCAGAAGCACCAGTCCAGAAATCCACAAATCAAGTTTGAGGGGGTAAAAGTTGGATTTTCAAAATTCTGACTACACCAACATACTCGCCTTAGCCTAGCGCATCTATTCCCTGGATCAGAATTTCAAAATTTGAAGTTTGAAAAATTAGGGTTTCCTCATAAAACCCTAAGTTGCAGTTGCAATTGCAGTCTCAAAACCAGTTGCAGTACCAGTTGTGGTTGCAGCCGCAGAACCAATTGCAATCACCCTTGAATTTTTCTTAAGAGTTGGTAATGATTATCGCTGCTACCAGATGGAGCCACTACCTACAAATGCCATCAGAGGTATGTACTCACATATGTTTAATGGTTAAACCCTAAAGAGTATTTGCAGGAGAAGGAATCTCTTGCCATAGATCCATAAGGATCTCAAGATACAACACATTCAGAGAAATGATGCAACCTAGGTGTGATTATTTTGATATGCATCTATTTTTCATGACATTATTTTAATCAATGTTGCATGTTGAAGCTATGATCAAATTACTAGAAGGATTGAAAGTTGATCATAGAGATTATCCTCTAACCTAAACTTTTGTCAAGATAGCGTATTGTCTTAGTACAACAAACAGGTTGAATAAATCACTCGTCATCTTGATCCAGGTGGATATCAGTAGCCACCCACCTTTTCCAACTGGCTCAAAACAGCGTTATGGAAATTTTGGCAATTTACTATTTTTAGCAGGTTTTAACTTCCGGGGCCATTTTGAGGGCCTAAATGAAGGTTTTTCAAGATCTAGGTTCTCAATGATATCCAAAGGCATTATTGAGCCCCCAAAATGAATCTCCTCGAAAATACCTTTCCAACGAGCTATCACACGCCTAAAACAGAGATCGTATGCAAAAGTTACGACCCCGGGAAGTTGATGTACTCACTTACCCATCGATGCAAAAGTTACTTAATCGTAGTTGATGTACTCACTTATTCCAAACGGCTTCATACGACTTTGGCGCCCATCTCCAGGGATTAGGTTTTTGGACAGTTCTAGAATCCCTTTGATGACTCTGCCATTGTATGCTGGGCCTTCAGAGCTTCCTCATTGTAATCATCTTCTTGCTAATGTGAGTAGTCGCCGATTCTTCTCGTAGATAAGTCAGCTACCCATTCTAGAAGTAGCCTTTCACTTCCTCAGATTTTTGCCAGCTCGTGACATTTCTTTCATTAATAGAAATCGTGGTATTATCAGATTCTGTTTATGGTTGCATCTCTCGATATATTTCTGTTATATTATCGAATATAATAAATATATCTCTTGTGCATTTCTTTTATTATATCTATGCTCTCATTTCTAAATAAAATAATCCGACTACATATTGGAGTGTGAAGGAGACTTTAAGAAAATCAACACACTCATTCCCTAAGACAAGGCTCCAGTTTGATTGAACTCAAGTTGATAATATTCAAAGGCATACAAAAATTTAATGACTATAGTTGAGATAACAGTCTCTGAAAAGTATTATACCCTGGAGCAGCATGTGAGCATATAGAGGTAATGCTTTGATACAACTAACACTTCCTCAAAGGAGAAACCTCCTCATGTGTTAGTTCCCAAAGCTGCCATGTATTAGAATGTTTGGTCACAACACTATGAGAGTGTTGACTTCATTTCATATTGTATTCCTTTACCTTTTAATCTTTCTTTTTAGGATAAATTACGCGATAGCCCCTAAAGGAGCTACTATGATGATTTTTCGTATATTAGATTTATATTATCAAAAGGATATTATTCTTGCTTGTTGTTTTGTTGACCTTTGCTATAGCTTCCTCATGTGACAAAATGAGGTAGCTATAGCGAAGGTTGTAGAATGAAATGTGATAAAGAAGAGATCATAAATGAAGCAACTATCATTGGAAGAGAAGAAGGTGGACTCTAGATGAGCTAAAGGGTCACTTAAGCTGCCATGACTCCACACTATTGAAGAACGCATGAACTCCCTTTTGTCATAGAAGATTAGCTCACTTCAACTTCAAGGTGCTACCATACATTTGCAAAGCGGTCACAGGTTTACTGTAACTCAAAGGTGACCATGAAGGCATATGCAATGGATGCGCACAAGGGAAGAAACATCAAGAACCTATTTTTGAAGAGTGATATAAGCGTATGGAGTCCTAGAACTTATTCATTCAGATGTATGTGGTCTAATGCCATCATCCTCCATTAATGGGTATGTATACTATGTATCATTCATTGGATGATTATTCCTCAGAAAAGCACTGATTATATT
Source organism: Picea sitchensis (assembly GCA_010110895.2). Taxonomy (NCBI): domain Eukaryota; kingdom Viridiplantae; phylum Streptophyta; class Pinopsida; order Pinales; family Pinaceae; genus Picea; species Picea sitchensis. The sequence goes on along the minus strand of SNQJ01S0028498.1, from coordinate 263,415 downwards.
TGAAGTAGCCCAACAAGATCAAGGAATCTAACTTTGTAGAGAACCTTTCTGTATGGAAGATTAAGATACTTAGGTCGATAATGGAGGAGAATATACCCCAAGAGAGTTTGTGAACTTCTAGAAGATGTTAATCAAGATCCCCAACAAAATGGTGTGTAGCCGAATGGAAGAGCATAACCATACTGGAAGTCGTGGGAAGATCATGATCCATGATCAAGATCTTCCTATGTGCTTACGGCCAGAAGCAATGGCAACCATTTATGTGCAGAACTGATTGCCCTATAGTGCACTTGGGCTTATGACACCAAAAGAGATGTTCACCGGAAAGCAGCTTCTAGGTAAGCCATCTCAAAATATTTAGTTGTTCAGTGTTTATTCATATAACTAAAAAAAAGAGAAAACAGTTGACCCTTCCAAGAAAGAAGGGAATATTTGTGGGATAATCGTGGAGGTCGGCCTCAGATCTATATATACCAGTCAACATCATACTGAGATAAGCAGTGAATGTGACCTTTGGATGAAGATGCAGCCAAGAAATCTAAAAATTCATAGCTTGAAGAGGTATATGAAGAGAACCGTGAATACCCCATACTACAATGAGGAAGGTTCCCTCAGAGTCAGCAGAATCCAGAGACGGGAAGTCAATCTCCTCACATGAGGAACTCTAGAAGACCATGATATAGTAGAAGTGCAATAACCTCTCCTCGCATGACGATCCTCCATAAAAGCAGCCACTTTGGGCTAGAGAGATTATTCAAGATGGAGAGAAGTACGTTGTTCCCAAAGGAACCACGTAGACAGTGTGAAAAGACCAACCATCTCCTCTAGTTATAATGGATTTGATGTGTGATATTCTAGAAGAGGAGCCTACTCCGGCCTCAAGAATCCATTTAGAGAAAATAATGCGACATGACAGAGGAATACCAATCCATAATGAAAACGAAGTATGGGAAATAGTCCCGGGATCAAGAATAAAGATGGTGTGGTCCTGATGTGATGGCTCTTCAAAATAAAACACGCTTAACGGGCTATTGAGAAGTATAAAGCAAGATTTTCACTGTGGATTTTCCTAGAAGGAAGGTATAGACTATGAAGAGACATTCGCTTCATGGCCAGATACACTTCGACGTGACTATCATAGCTCTGGTAAATGCAGATGTAAGTGGAAGCCGCACTGTATTTGGATGTGTGAAGACAGTTTTCCTAAATGATGTCATCGAAGAGGAAGGAGAGGAGAAACCTCAAGGATTTGAGGTTGAAGACAGAAGTCTCACAATGGTAAATTGAATAAAGCCTTATACGGATTGGAAACAAGCTCCTAGAGTTTGGTATGGCCATATAGATAGCCATGACGAGATTTCAGTTTTACCAAGAGTAGAGTTGATTCAAATCTCTACTTCCAAATTATGGATAATGAGCCAATAATCTTATCATATATGTGGATGACTTATTCTTATCTAGAGAAGAAAATCCTATTGCCGAATGTAAAAGGAGACTTGCCTCCTCGACCTGAAATAAAATACCTTGGCCTAACGCATTATTTCCTTAGGTATTGAGGTATGGTAGAGTCCATAGAGGATCTTCCTTAATCAAAGGAAGTACACCTAATCGAAATCTTAAAGAGATTCACATGCTAGAATACAAACCCATGAATACACCCATGCAGCTTGCCGGGTTGTTGGTCGATACTTCGTCCGATTTGATTGATGCCACACTATACAAATAGATTATTGAATCACTGATGTACCCGACTTAACACCGCATTCGTAGTATTATTTGTTTTTCCGGTGAACACCTTTGATCCACCTCTGTAGAGCCTGCATCGCGGTTCACACCTAGTGGCTGAGAAACATGTGATGAGGTACCTTAAAGGCATAATGGATTATGGTCCGCTTATGACGAGATAATAATTTCACTGAGTGGATAATGACCGGATTCAGACACGTGAAGCTTGGCCGACAAAAGGCACTTCCTGGATGTTGTTTTAGCTCTTGGCATCAAATCCATGATTTTATGGCGTAGCAGGAAGCACCCAAGATTGCTCTGCGATAGCTGTAAGCAGAAAGGCTGATTATTGCATGTTTTTGTTCATCAGCGGGCTTTCATATGGCTTCGAAATTTGCTGGACCGACCATTTGGCCCAGATGGAAGACATTGTCCACGATCCTATGGACAACCAGAAATGTACACAGATGACAGAGAATCCTCAGATTCCATGACAGTCGTAAGCACATGAGATTCGCCATCATTACTGCCCGTGATGGAAAGTAGAGAGGAGCCTTGAATCAATTGTATGTTAGCACGAATGAACAGTTGTTGATGTGTTGACCAAACCTCTATCTCGTAAAGTCGGAACACTTTCAGATAAGCTTGGTATAGTCTGAAAGGACCTCCCGAAGGGGAGTATATATGATCTCTGCTTATGACTTCAATCGCTAGGATGTAAATCAAGATGATGTGTGTGTTCCTTGGGCTCGACCTCGGCGTTATATGTAAAGCAAGATTATTCCTTTCTTTGACCTCTGTTAGACATAAAGCAAGATGATGTATTTGTTCCTTGCTTCAATTTCATTGTTATAATGAAGAAAGATGATTCGCTGTTTCTAACCTCACGTTAGACGAAGAAAGATGATTCCTCGTTTCCAATTCTCATCGCTAGGATCGAAAGCAAGATAAATGATGTGTTCCTTTGCTTCAATCTAGTTATACACATAAAGCAAGATGATGTGTTCCTTTGTTCCGGACTCCACTTGTTAAACCGTAGAAAGAAAGATGATGTATACCTTGCTTCCTCACCTAGTTGTTAGATCGAAGAAAGATGACTTGCAATCACCCAACCAGCTTTAATAGTTGTGACATAGAGCTAGTCTAGTAATCGGATGTGCCAGCCTAGTGTTATGATGAGGTATCATTTTTATACTAATACATATTGATGCAGATGATGATGGCATTCTTTCGAGAATGACGATGTTGCCGATGAAGAAAACTTCCGATGATTTATAGATACGCCAGCCAAGATGATATTGATGATGCTATCCTCCTACCTGATGTTGTTGATGATGTTGTCCTCTCTCTCTCACATGATGTTGTTGAAGAATTCCCTTCTTGTTAAGGGGGAATTTTGAAATAATGTAACTGCAAAGAGTATTCTTATTATTATTGATATTTTATTTATAGGATCAATCCCCTATGGATTGATCATGTCAGATATTGTAATAGGACCAAATCCTCTTTTGCGGATTGGTCAACAGACAATTATAATAGGTAGAATAAGAAGTCATCCCCAACAGTTAATAAGAAGACCCAGAAATATAATAAAGGTGGGTTTACCCACCCAAATGGAGATGTCATCCCTGCCAGTGAAGAGACACTTCACACGTGCCAGAACTTGTATAAATAAAGGAGGCTAGCGCCTCATTTGAACACAACTCACTTGCTCAGTTTGAGAGACAAGTTCTGATCTGTTATCGGCAAAGGAGAGAGAGAGTGGCGCATATCTTGGAGAGGAATTTTTGTTTTAGCATAGAGATCTCTTGGCATTGTATTGGCTATCTATACTAAGGAAGTTTTGCTGGGTTTTCTTCCCCTAGAGGGTTTCTCAGGATAAATGTTGTGTCTCTTGTGAATGTGTATTTCTCAGTGATCTTGTTCTTATGTTGCTATTATATATTGAAATGCAAAGAACTATAATAATGGCATAAACATTAACAAGAAATGCAGAGGCTCCATAGCCAGATCAGAAGACGGTTGCAGAATTCTAACCAGGAATACAAGCGCAGAGCTGATCAACGCTGCAGAGAACTTAAATTTGAAGTAGGAGACTAGGTTCTGGCACATCTCAGGAAGGAAAGGTTCCCTAGGGAAACATATGACAAGTTGAATATGAAGAAGATCGGACCATGTAAGATTTTAAGGAATTTTGATGCAAATGCCTATGAGATTGAGCTTCCAGATGATGTGGGCATATTTCCCATATTCAATGTTTCAGATCTATATCCTTAAAGGAAAGATGATGCAGAGAGATCAAAATATCAAGAGAGGATTCAGTGGGAAAAGAAAATGCCCATAGCAGAAAAACCACAAATGGAGAAGATTGTTGATCAGAGGGTTGGCAAGAAGAACAGGAGGAAGACCTATTTTGAGTATCTGGTCAAATGGAAGGGACACCCAATAGAAGATTCCAGTTGGGAAAATGAAGCTGCTATCCAGAAGCATGGAAAGTCAGTGCAGGAGCTCATGGACAGGAGTCCATTAATTTTTGTCAAGGGGAGTATGATGTAGGAGCATCGTTGGCAAGCACGCGGAGCAAGACCTATCAGTGTCTGGGAATATGTACAGGATCTCAACACCAACCATTACTGCAGATATTTGAAATCTTCCTTAACTCAGTGCCAAAATTTATCTTTTGAGGCACACTTGAACCTAGCATCGAAATTACCCTTTGAGGCACGTTTGGATAATCGTGAGGGGGGCTGGAGTTTCCATTATGGCTCTGGAGTGTGACTGATCCAAGATAGTTGTTAGGCTAAGTTGTAGAGTATATAAGTAGCCAGGGGAAGTCTTAAGAATCCTCTGATAAATAGAGGTTTTGTATACCCGAATGAGGCTAGTCAGTAAATCAACTAGTGATCAGCTGGATAGGAGTGAGGAGAAACTCTCAGTTTTCGTTTTTTTTGTTTTTTATTTCAAATCACATTTGTAACCATTTTTCACTTATGAATAGAACAGAGGAAAATTGACCCAATGTATGGTGTGAACATTGTTTGCAATTCACTGTATTTTTTTTTTCATGAGTGAATGAATGAATCTCGTCATGAATAGATGAGACTGTGAATACTAGGATAAGTTTCAATTGTTTCTCTTTTGTTGAAGCGGTACAAGGTGCGCACATAGCAATGCAAGGAGTGCATTGACAGGATCCATTTTTGATTCCGAAGTTTAGAAGAGACAACACGAACTTTTCCCTTTGCAAGGAGTGAAAAGAGACTGGTGCGAGGCGTGCACAGTCATCCGCCAGAACCCAAAATCTTGCGTAAAGGTTTGTTGCAAGGAGTGAACAGATCTGAGGTTCGACTGAGTGTCAAAGGGACTTTGAGAGAAGTTGAGGAATCAGAAGGGGAGAACTCTAGGAAATCGAAAGGAATTTATCTTCGATAAATCCTTCAGGTCTGAGTTATCGAGATCCCTGAGACGCAAGGAGTGAGCGGGAAATCGAAGTTTTCACAAGACCAAGATCAAGAAGGACAACACCTTTCATAGGTGTTCACGAAGTCCAAGGGTCGGACTCGTTGGAGGAACAAAGGTTCGAAACCTTTGAGCGCTTAGAAATCTTATAAGTATGAGAAAAGAATAAGTGCAAAAGAGGAGAGAACTCAATCGTTTGATCTAAACACCAGAGAATCAGAACCATCCATTAGGAGGGATGCATGGAGAACAATCATCGTTTCATTTACTCGCACTCTGAAGAAGTCAAAGGGAAGAGCACCAAGGATTCATGAATTCTGAATCCACGACTGGACTTGAGCCATTGGATTCAGGGGAGATCTGGACCGTTGATTGTCTAGGGTGAAATATCATCATTTCGGGGATCGGGAGACTTGAGGTGACAATCCTTTCAACTTTATGAAATGCGAAGTCCCAAAATCATTTTGACCATCGAATCGAGGGAGGATCTGGACCATCAAACATGAAGCATTGAAATTTTGGGCATCGAGAGAACGGAGCCAAGGAGAGTCTGAATTCGCGAAATGCGAAACGCCGACTTGATCGCAGTCGTCGATCAAGGGAAGAGTTGACTCGTAGATCTTGGGTCATCACAATTTCAGCTATTAGGGAAATAGAGGTAGCATCACTCCCAGAGTCGTGAGATGTGAAATCCCGACGCGCCTTTCACTCAAGCGCGTGTTCACCACCCATGGTCACAAGTGAGAAAGAGCTTAGTAGGGAAGAGCTAGCACCCGTTTGGCATTGAGATATTAACAACACTCAGAAGAAGGTCTGTGGGTCTCATACAGCCTGCGCCTTTGGAGAAAGGACTTGTTTAAGTGGGTTTTGGGTCTAGGAGAGGCCCGAAGAGTCAATTAAACTCATTTTCTTGATCGATCCTAGACCGGGAGGTCGCACAACCCTTGGGAGAGAAGGGGGGTCTGTATCAAGTGGTATCAGAGCCATTTTATGTCTATAGATAGCAGGAAAAGGAGAGGAGATGAAAATAACTCAAATTTGTACTCTGTGTGTGACAAACAGTCAACACAATGTCGTTGAGGAGATGAGGAGAGAAACCATTAGCCAATCGAGCTATAGAAAGGGAAATGTGAGAACTTCGTGCAATATTAGAGGACATGGAGGCAACACAGAGAAGAGCACCTAAAACTGGAGACGTCATTGATGTAGAGAGCAAAGAATCCATGGGAGAGAATTTCATTAACGAAGTTGTAGAAGAGGATGTTGCCAAAGAATGCTTGTTGAGAGAAGTTACTAGATTGGGAGGCAGAGCCAAGATAGAGGTCCCAATGTATGAAGGAAATTTAGATTCTGAGGAGCTATTGGATTGGATATGATCCATGGACAAACACTTCGACTATGAATATGTCGATGAAGAGAGGAAGGTGAAACAACTTGTCACCATAATCAAGGGACATGTAGCACTATGGTGGGATGAACTACAGGCTGAGAGGAGAAGCAAAGGCAAGCAGAAGATAAAGCGTTGGGACACAATGGTAGCCAAGTTGAAGGCTAAGTTCATGCCCAAATATTATCAGATCAATCTATTCAGGAAGATGCAGAACCTGAGACACAAATGGATGACAGTTAAGGAGTACACTGAGGAGTTCTACAGACTGAACATCAAAACTAGACAAAGAGAGAGAGATGAAAAGAGAGTTTCTAGATATATAAATGGCCTAATATATGAAATTCAGGATGAGATCAGTATGATGTCAGTAAGAACAGTGGAGGACGCTTATTAGTTTGCGTTGAGAGAAGAGGAGAAGTTGGCCAGGAGACAAATCCATCGAGGAAGAGGTAAAAGCTCAGTCCCAACGGAAGCAAGGGATTTACCCATGACAGAGCACATAAGTCTAAGGAGGAGACTAAGAAACCACACAGTCACGTGAAAAGAGGAGGAAGTTCATGAGAAAGACAGGGTGGTGGACGAAACCCTTCTAGAGGAAGAGGCAGAGGAGGAATAAGATGTTATGCCTGTGGAAAGACATGACACATGTCTTGGGAATGCCTCGAGAAAAAATAAATAAGGAGGAGGTGAATCTCACATTTCAGAAGCACAAAGAGGAAATTTTGAAGCAGAAGGAGCAGAGGATGGGAGATCCCTAATGTTGAGGAAGGTTCTTTTAAAACCAGAGGCAGAAGTTGAAAATCCATTGCAGAGGAACATTCTCTTCAGGACAACTTGCAAGACTAAATACAAAGTATGCAAGGTGATAATCGATAGTGGGAGCATTGATAACTTAGTATCCACAGAGATGGTGGAGAAATTGGAGTTGGAGACAACTGCACACCCGGATCCATACAAAGTCTCATGGCTGCAGAAATGACACCATGTAATGGTTACTAAACAATGCTTGGTTGAATTTAGGATAGGAGGATATAAAGATGAAATACTTTGTTATTTCATCCCCATGTATGTATGCTATATTTTGTTGGGAAGACCATGGAAGTTTGATAGGAATGTCATTCTTGATGGGAGGAAAAATACATACACCTTGGAGAAGAATGGTAGAGCACACATGTTATTGCCAATAGAGGAGAAGAAAGTGAAAGAGGAAGCCATCACAAGCATACTTCTCATGAGTGGGAAGGAACTATGGAAGGAAGTCAAGGAAGAACAAGAGATGAATTCCTCTATGGTGAGGAAACCCAGAGTTATCCTTACAACTACATTCATGGATGATTTAATGGACTATTTAAGTGGAGCAAATTTCTTTTCAAAAATAGATTTGAAAAGTGGATATCACCAGATCAGTATGAGATAAGGTGATGAGTGGAAAACAGTCTTTAAGACAAAATAAGGTTTGTATGAGTGGCTTGTTATTCCATTTGTCTTGACAAATGCCCCAAGTACTTTTATGAGGCTGATGAATGAAATACTAAAAGATTTCATTGGAAAGTTTGTAGTTGTGTATTTGGATGATATATTGGTCTTTAGCAGGACTAAAGAGGAGAATTTGAGGCACCTGACATTAGTGATGAAGAGGCTACAACAGGAGAAGTTTTTGATAAATCTGAAGAAGTCCTCTTTTATGAAGGCAGAACTCATTTACTTGGGTTTTGTGATCTCTTCAAATGAACTGAAGATGGATCCAGAGAAGGTGAAAGCAATCAAAGAATGGTCATCACCAAGGATCATGTTCAATGTAAGAATATTCCATGTATTAACAAGTTTCCATAGGAATTTCATCAGATACTTCAGTGGAATTTGTGTGCCAATGATGGACACAGTAAAGAAAAAGAACAAGTCTTTTAAATGGACAGAGGAGACTGAGAGGAGCTTCAATATACTCAAGGAGAAAATCACATAACAACCAATTCTGGTCTTGCCAAATTTTAAAAATATATTTCATGTGAGATGTGATGCAAGTGGAGTTGCAATAGGAGTTGTTTTATGTCACAATAATCGATCTGTTTCCTATTTCAGTGAGAACCTGAATGAGAACAAGAGGAAGTACTCCACATATGACAAAGATTTTTATGCCATAATTCAAGCCTTGAATAAATGGAGACATTATCTTGTCCCACGTGAATTTGTCTTGTATAGCGATAACCAGGCTTTACAATTCATAACGAGGCAAGAAAAATTAAATCAGAGCCATGCAAAATGGGTTGAGTTTATGCAGAATTTTACTTTTTTCATAAAACATATTGTTGGGAATCCTAACAAAGTTGTTGATGTGTTAAGCAGGATATGCTTGATTCTGTATGAATTCTACGTGAATACCTTGGGGTTTGAACACCTTAAGTGATCTAAAACTGAAGAAGACTTGTATTCTTGAAAATATTTGCAAGTTAAATTTAATGTGTTAAAATGAAAATGGATCAACTTTGCAACACAAATTTAATAGGATTTACTCATTCAAGATGCATATAAACATCAGTAATAACAGTGAACAAAAAACACATAACATAGCAAATGATAAAGGAGTTCACCCCTCTCTTGGGCTACATCTCCTGGTCCAGCTTCCAATGGATCATTTGTATTATTTTCTCAAAGTGCTAAAAAAATGTTCTTTACAATGCTCCAAATGCCAAATAGACTTCTCCAATGGCTTCAGAATGTCCAAAAACCCCTAGCTAGGCTTTTTCAGCACCTCATTTGGCCAAAAATTGAAGAAGATAGGCTTCCTGGAAGTCCCTCCTTCAAACTTGTTGTCTTTGCATCTACAAAATGCACCCTTGTTGTCTCAACCTAGCCCACATGCATATTTAAGCGTAAAAACTTAACACTGGGCGCAACCGCATGACCAGTACAAACTGTCGCATGGTTACGCACTGGCCCTTAACTGTCTAAGGCCCGTGGGTATGTGAAGCACCATACGATCACGCGAATATAAATAAAGGGCCAAATTTCAAATGGTTATAAACATAGGCGCGCCCGTGGTCACATCACATACCATGCGACCGACGGTTCAAATGAAAGGGCTATACAATAGAGCGCGCATATAATAATGTGGTCACATTGTATATACGCGGGACGGGGGATCAGGGCTAAGCCTCGGCCCGGCCCGCGCCCACCATATAATACATTTCAACATAAATATAATATGCTTCGTTTATATTACAAGGCAAATGTGGTGGCACGTCGGTCGACGGCCCTTCCCAAGGCTCTTCCCCTGCCCGGAGGTCGCGGGGTCAAGACCTGTTGAATGCATAAATTTTAAACGAACATGTGTGTGACACGTGGCGGCCATTGATTGGGCCACGTGTCGCCATCCCGTTCATTGAAAACATGCCACATAATATGCCAACTTTCCACACAACTGCCTGCCATGTGTCGTACGACCTGCCAAGTCAGCGTCCGTACGGACTGTACGGACTGTACAGTCAGCACCCCTTTTTTGCCTGTTTGTCATTTTGAACAGAACATGATATCTCTCACTCTCGACGTCTGTTTGAACCCAAATGAGTTGCGTTGGGTTCGTAATGATGAGGCCTACGCACCTGTTTGATTTGAAGTGATTCCGAGCACTTTGAATTTTGAGCAAAATTTGATCCCCTGGATCACACCTCCCCATTGGAAATCTTTTGGACCTCCAAAAGACTATTTTCAGTCTATCTGAAGATGAGGGTATAGCTCCCTCACCTTTCCAACCTCAATCCACTTGACTTTTCTTGGATTTGTACCTTTAAGACCAACTCGAAGATACTCCACATTTCCTCGTTTTGAAGTTCGCATTCTCCTATCAAGGATGGTGTCTTCATGCAGTTTTATAAGATATTCTGGGGAAAAATCATCTATAGAAGGAATCTGAACATGCTCTCCTTGATCACCAATCAAAGGAGGCTCATACAATTTCAAATTCTCAACATTAACAACTACATACATTTTCATATAAGGAGGCAAATCTAAACGGAAGGCATTGTTACCAATCTTGTCGATAATTTTGAAAGGACCATATCGAATTGGTTTCAATTTTTTACCTTCTCCTTTAAGCCTCTCCTTACTGATGTAAAGCCAAACTTCATATGCAACTTGGAAACTATGATCAACACGATGTT
>SNQJ01S0028498.1:231159-252674 GCA_010110895.2 Picea sitchensis | reverse complement strand
GATCTAAAAATGAAGAAGACTTGTATTCTTGAAAATATTTGCAAGTTAAATTTTATGTGTTAAAATGAAAATGGATCAACTTTGCAACACAACTTTAATAGGATTTACTCATTCAATATGCATATAAACAACAGAAATAAAAGTGAATAGAAAACACATAACACAACAAATGATAAAGGAGTTCACCCCTCTCTTGGGCTACATCTCCTGGTCCAGATTCCAATGGATCATTTGTATTATTTGCTCAAAGTGCTCAAAAATGTGCTTTACAATGCTCCAAATTCCAAATAGACTGCTCCAATGGCTTCAGAATGTCCAAAAACCCCTTGCTGGGCTTTTTCGACACCTCGTTTGGCCAAAAATTGAAGAAGATAGGCTTCCTGGAAGTCCCTCCTTCAAACTTGTTGTCTCTGCATCTACAAAATGCACCCTTGTTGGCTCAACCTAGCCCACATGCATATTTAAGCGTAAAAACTTAGCATCGGGCTTAACCGCACGATCGGTACAAACTGTCGCATGGTTACACACTGGCCCTTAACCGTTTAAGGCCCGTGGGCATGTGAATCACGATACAACCGCGCAAATATAAATAAAGGGCAAAATTTCAAATGGTTATAAACATAGGCGCACCCGTGGTCACATCGCATACCATGTGACCGACGGTTCAAATGAAAGGGCTATACAATAGAGCGTGCATATAATAATGTGGTCACATTGTATATACGCGGGACGGGGGGCCGGGGCTAAGCCCCGTCCCGGTCCGCGCTCACCATATAATACATTTCAACATAAATATAATATGCGTCGTTTATATTACAAGGCACATGTGGTGGCGCACTGGTCGACGGCCCTTCCCAAGGCTCTTCCCCTGCCCGGAGGTCGCAGCGTCGAGTCTTGCTGAATGCATAAATTTTAAACCAACATGTGTGTGACACGTGGCGGCCATTGATTGGGCCACATGTCACCATCCCGTTCATTGCAAACATGCCACGTAATATGCCAACTTTCCACACAACTGCCTGCCATGTGTCGTACGGCCTGCCAAGTCAGCATTCGTACGGACTGTACAGTCAGCACCCCTTTTTTGCTTATTTGTCATTTTGAACAGAACGTGATATCCCTCGCTCCCGACGTCCGTTTGAACCCAAACGAGTTGCGTTGGGTTCGTAACAATGAGGCCTACGCTCCATTTCGATTTGAAGTGATTCCTAGCACTTTGAATTTTGAGCAAAATTTGATCCCCTGGATCATTAAGGATATGTATTGTGATTATATAGATTTCAAGGAGGCCTATGAATCATGTGCAAACCCTGTGCTAAGAGATAGAAGCCAGTGGACAGAGTACATGATTCAGGAAGGATTGTTGTTCAAGGGGACTCAGTTCTGCATACCAAAATTCTCAATCGTGCAACTGCGCGAAGCACAAAGGGTGTCGGAAGAACAGAAAACAAAAACGTCTCAGGGGACGTGAAACAGCCGGGAAGAAATTTCGAGCGGACCTTGTTAGTGCACAAAAGAGGCATGCTTAATGAACTCTATTTTGTATTTTCAGATGAGGCACAAAATTTTGATAGTTTTTTGAAAAATTTCATGCTCTTAAATGTAAACCGGGTCGATGGACCAAAAGGTGTTGACAATGTCTCTTGTATGTAACCTAATCTAGGTGGAAATCTAATATAAGACTTAAAATTTTGACGAAAGTATTCTGGTTGCAGCGATTGGATGCATCGTTTCTGTTTCTTTTGATATGTATCTCCTTTGTTCTTTGTCGATCTTTTTCTTCTCTAATTCAAAATGTATTTTCAAGCCTCAGATTTGTTGCGCATCCCCCTCTTGATTGCGTCATTCCGTTAGGTCGTATTTCTTGCAATTTAACCCTGAATTCATTCTTAGCGGTGCTCTGAGTTACTTTGTGTTTTTCATTGATATCCTCCTACGAAAACCTTCGATGCCGACTGAATTTATCATACGGTGCTGACATGGCACAACTGGCTCGGGATACGTGACACTGAGGACCGATGACTTAGCTCGCGGATAATGGTTGAGCTCGAGACTTTGTTCAAATTGTGCGCTCTAAATTAAACCTGGGACTACCGATGTCGAAAATGTATCGGGAGTTGGCATTCGGGGATAAGCCTATCGCGTGGTTTCCTTTGGTTAGCATCCTCAAAAATAGTGATGCTGAAAATGTTTCAGAAGTTGGTGGTCAAAGAAAACATTAGTGTAGTCTGGATGTTCATCGTGATTTTATTCTCACGTCGGGTATCTGTTGTCAGCAATATCATTTCTTTCTTCATTTAATGTTGGCTTTCCTCGCCTTTTACCGATGCCGACGGGGATCGGTCATCGGAGATAACATGGCATGAAGCTTATCGTGAAAGAAAACTTCCTTATGTCGATGCCGGTGAAAATCGGTTCTCGACAACAGTGGTTTCTTCGAATTCTTTTATTTCCTCCTTTAATTTCTACCGATACGGAATCTCTAAGCGCGTCGGGGAAAAGTTAAGGTTGTTTGTCTCTTTGTTAAGTGTTAAAGTATTTTTAATTCATGGGTTTTCATAAACTCATGAAAATTTTGGAAGACTCAATGAGAATCAAAGATGATAAATAAAGGCAACATTTTCCATATTGAGATCGAATTAGACAGTGCAAAAGATCAAGTGGTACCCAAAAAGTAAAATTCGACGTAGACTTTTTTAGGGTGTGTTGAGTGCTCAACATATACATATGTAAGTTTTAATATTGCTTCTTTGATTAATAGAATACATATTAGATGTTTCCCTCTATTTAATTTTTCATGTAATTTTATGTATTCATTGGTAGAGAATTAGTTTAATTATGTGTTATGATATATTACTAGATCTGTTGTTAATCCATGCATGATTGCTTTGATCTTTGGGAGGTTTTCATGTTCTTTGGTTGTCTTCATGTATGAATCATATCTAGGAACATCCTTAGTTTATTTCTCTATTCATGTCTTAGGAACTGGTAGAACCTAAGGGAGCTCAGCTCCTACAAGGTGCAAAATCCCTACAACACAAGGGGAAATAGATGTTATTGGCCTTGTTGGAAAGAAAAAGAAGGGTAGCAAGAAAGGATTCAAGAAGAAGGATGGGAAAAACATAGGAAAGGACTTGATTAAGGTAATGTGCTTCTGATGTCACATGATGGGATTTTATACTATTCAGTGCCCATAAAAGAAGAAGGAAGAGGGTGTGAAACATGTTGTATCTAGGACTATAGCGGGTGTAAAGGAGATAAACTCTCCATTTGAGACTACCTTTTTAATGGCTTCTTGTTTATGTTATAACACGGTGTCTAGTGTTGTATGGTATATCGATGATGGATATTCAAGACACATGACATATGACAAGGCATTATTAAACCATATTCAAGAGAAAGAGGGAGGAATGAACATGGAGCTTGGTGATGTTGCCATTTATCCCATGAGAGGATTTGACTCCATTCCCTTTTAGATACCTTCATATGATATTCTTAAGCTGATTTATATTCTATATGCTTTCGATTGGAAAAAAAATTATTTCAATTTCTTGTATGACAGATGTAAATTGGATAGTTGCATTTGAGGGACAATTGTGCATCATCACCGATTGTAGTCTAGTTGGTCTGTGCACTTTTCCTAGAGAATTGCGAGAGGGTGGAATTTTAAAGTTACCTGTTGATCTAGTGGCACTTGTACATTCCCATTGGAGGTTGGAAGAGCCTTCTAGTTTTGAGAAGGCATATGCATGGTGGGATGCCGTGGAGATAAGTTCATAACCTATTATGGATGTTGTGATGGCATCTTATGTTTATTAATATAGTAATACTTCTACAACTTATAGGAATGATATTCCAATGGAATGGGGGACGATGGTGAGAAAAGACATGATATTTGATGAGGATGTTGGGTCTTCCAGATCATGGGATTTTCCTTTGGTTATCGAGGAGAATGTGGAAGTTGTTGTTCTAGAGATTGATTCAAAGACTCGAGATGAGTCAAATGTTGAGGGAGTTCAAGTGATATTAAGTGTGGATATGCCTCACATACTCTATCGTGTAGGTGACCGAGATGTCTCTTTCCAACATTGTAGGAGACTTAGGAGAATATAGGAGCACCCAAATATTCAGTGAGGGTGAGTATAACTCCTAGGATATATGTGAGTCATATTGCATTGTTTTCTTCCATACACGAGCCTTCCAATTGTTCAAAAGAGTGTGATACCATTATGGATCATGACGTTGAGATTGATTCCAGGTTTGCAATTGATGAGATTATTATATAGTACAATGATAGGGTTGATGGATTCTCTCAAACAAAGGGAGTTTCCCATGGATTCTTTCAGATAGAGGGATTTTCCCATGATGTTACTTTTTCTTTAGGATTCTCTCAAGATGATAGAGTTGACCTAGCTGAGGTTGTTTCAGTTTCCAGATGATTGGAGGTGCATGAGAGGGATTCTCTCGATGAAAGGTCGTAGATGACCTTGCATAGGTTGTTATATATACCATGAGATCAAGGAGATGACTTGTGCATATTTCTATCTAGTATATTTGTGATTTTGATAGATGTGTTCCACATGTCTTGGTCTTGCATCGAGATGTGATTATATTTTCAATATGTCCTGGAAAACTGATGATGTGGTTTCCATTGATGTTTGTCTATGTCGTTGACTTGAGAGACCTTAGAGTTTGGTAGGTTTATTTTGTTCTAGGGTTACATTCCTTCATATTCACAGGGGGTACTTATTCTTTGGAGGATCAATATGTTGCAATAGCATGAGTGACAAGTTCTTTATATACCACAGTGGTCGATTCTGAGACTAAAAAAGGTACATATTTTCAAGTAGTATATTTGGTGGAGTTATAGAAGGAGTCAACATGTGTTGGTGTAAACACCTTGGAGTCACTAGGGTCTCTTGAAACATATTGATGTCTAGGTTTATGGTTTATCCCTTAGATGTTTGAGAATAGGGTTTTGTGATAAAATCTTAGGTTATATTTGGTGAAGAAGAAGAAAAGAGGATTTGTTTCCTTGAGTACTTGTTGGAGTGTGTTATCACTCCATAAATTTCCCTAGATGTGAAGGCAAGTCACAGAGCTAACCAAAAACCAACTTGATGTTGGAAGCTAGTCCTTCCAACCAAGAGAGGGATCTCTCTTTAAAATCAATCACTGAAAATATTGATTTGGTTTAACTCAAAGGTTGAATCTCTAGAACAAATCAAGGTTTATAGAGTTTGTGGCAAAGCAAATGAAAAGTCCATTGGGTAATGGAGTCATAGGTCAGAGATGAACAAATTGTTGGACACTGGTGGGTTGGAAAATGGATTATTAGGGGAAATATAGAAAACACTTATTTATACCAATTGGATGTCGTTGTAGTATAAATAATAGAAAGGAGATACTAATCCCTGAGGGAATATATCAAGGATGACTCCTAAGGAAATTATAGTAGAAATAGTGAAGGAAAATACATGTATATAGCATCAGATTCAAATGAATTAATACACATATATTTCACTTTAACATATAGAATAAAACATAAAACATAAATTGATTCGACAATGAGATCACATACACAAAGAAAACACAAGGATGAAAAAGAAATAATCACATGTATCTTCGATGTCAAGTTCCAGGTACTTTTGGTCTCAAAATTTTATTAATATCAGAAAACACTTACAATATGTAGTCAATAAAACTTTCTCACTCACTTTCCAACCATGAGTTCATGAAGGATTCCAAATTATATAGAAAATACATCTTCTATCCTCCAAATTTCGATTTCAATTGCCTATCTAGGTTAAGATTGGTTACAAGATATTCTGGCAATAAAATATGAACTAACTGCTAAAAAGAAGGAGCCAAAATTGACTCATTAATTACATCATAAAAACTAAACAAATGAGATCTTTGAATCCCTATATTGATTTTCTTTGACCTTGGCATCCGTTGGAGATGAGATGGAACACTTGTTGACGTGTCCTTGACGATCTGGAGTTATCTTGGATGCTTTGTCATAGTTTCATAGCAAGGTCGTTGTGCAACAAGAACCTACAACAAAAATGCAACAAACTTGCGTAACAAAACCCCATTTTTGAACTATGTCCATTCTCTTTTACTTTGGCTAAGAGATGATGATGATTGATTCTACATTTAACCTTCATGCTGGTGTTCAGGTGCCCTAAAACTCCTTGCACCTCTTTCAAAATGAGATTTGTTTCTTAAAATCTCAAAACCCTAATATTGTCAAACTGTAAACATTTTGCTCTAATTACCTCTGAATGGTAAATTTCACCCTGTCGACTCAAGATCATTATCCAAGTTTAAAATATAGAAACCCATTGGTACACTGGAACTTGCAGACATTAGTGGCAGGTATCCTTGCATTTTTATCAGTGGGATTACATTATTGGATCCTATCTAATGAATCTACGAGTGTTCGATGTCAACCCCTTTTTTCACACTTCGTAGATTGTACTCAGTATCTTGGGTTCCATCATCATCATTGGTGGATTACCTCACATTTTTTAACGGTACACATTAATGATCAGTAATCAGACAATTTATACCATGCTCTACTTTAGCTCATTTATTCACATGTTGTAGATTCATACCATCTGGATGTAGGACAAAGACCTTGGGAAGGATCACACTTCTCTTAGATGATATTCTTTCCCAAGATGTGATGGAGAATATCCATGCACACTTCACAGATTGCTTAGTTATTGAGTCATCTCACTGATTTGGATGATGTGACATAGATCCACATTTGTACTTTATCGTGGCTATGATTTCACTTGCGTCTTGCATGGATCCATAATGTATACTTTCATGGCCACGATCAAATCATGATTGGTTCTTGATGGATCCATGGTGTATTTTATTGTGGCCATCCTCCAATCACTTGTGTCATGCATGGATCCACAGTGTATTTATGGAATCTATGCTCTTGTATTTCTTACCGAGCATGGGTATTCCCGCCTCGGGGATATTTTTCTACAGGACTAGAGATGCTCTTCTCCAAGCTTCTTTTCCCAAAGCTCTATGACTTGATTTATAAAGTGTTTCAGCCATCAGACAACTCTTCTATCCTCACACTTTAGGGGGCATCTGTTATAATTTTATTTTCCACCTAATCATTAGGTTATTATCACCTAAATATCACCTAATATATAGGTCATTATCCCCTAGAAACGCCTCATTTAAACCCTTAAAACCTACCACTTTTCCCCTGAGATTCTAGCCAATTTCCCACCTCGTCGCCCTTTTCCTTCACTGAGGGTGTGACCAAAACAGTTGGTCTCCCTTTTCCTTCACTAAGGGTGCAATCAAAAGGGTTGTTCATTCCTTTTGGCATGCCAAGGAGCGACCAGTCTCTCTTTCTATGTGTCTAGGGAGCGACCAAGTCTAGAAGCTCCTATTTTTGGATTTGGTTTCGATGGATAAGACCTCCCACTGATTTCTCGAGGTTTAGCCTCAAGAAATATTCCATTATGAGATAGAGAATATTATCCTAATAAATATATGGACTTATCCCTAAATCCCTATAAGAACCAATCCATTTTCCATTGGAAATGATGAGGAATGAGCTAGCAAAGTTACTCTAGTGATTTGGTTTCAAGACTTGGGAAAGGAGATTGGAAGGTTGCCATCTCTTTTGTCTACATATGTAACTTGTAATATTGATTCTTTGATTAATCGAACACATATTGGATATTTCCCTCTATCTAATTGTTCGTATAAGTTTATGTATTCATTGGTATAGAATTAGTATAATTATATGTTATGATATACTACTAGATCTGTTGTTAATCCATTCACGATTGCTTTGTTCTTTGGGAGGTTTTCATGTTCTTTGGTTGTCTTCATGTATGAATCAGATCTAGGAACATCCTTAGGTTATGTCTCTATTCATGTCTTAGGCATTGGTAGAACCTAAGGGAGTTTAGCTCCTGTAGGGTGCAAAATCCCTACAACACAAGGGGAAATAAATGTTATTGGCCTTGTTGAAAAGACGAAGAAGGGTAGCAAGAAAGGATTCAAGAATAAGGATGGGAAAAACATAGGAAAGGACTTGATTAAGGTAATGTGCTTCCAATTTCACAAGATGGGATGTTATACTAGTCAGTTCCCATCAAAGAAGAAGGGAAAGGGTGTGAAACAGGTTGCAACTAGGACTATAGAAGATGTAAAGGAGATCAACTCTCCATTTGAGACTACCTTTTTCATGGCTTCCTTTTTATATTCTAACACAGTGTCTAGTGTTGGATGGGATATGGATGGTGGGTATTCAAGACATGTGACATATGACAAATTATTATTCAACAAGATTCAAGAGAAAAAAGGAGGAATGAGCATGGAGCTTGGTGATGTTGCCATTTATCCTGTGAAAGGAGTTGACTCCATTTTTTTTTAGATACCTTCATATGATGTTCTTGAGCTGAGAGATATTCTATATGTTCTCGGTTTGAAAAAAAATATTCTTTCAATTTCTTGTATGACAAATTTACATTGGTTATATGCATTTGAGGGACATTTGTGCGCCATCACTGATTGTAGTCTAGCTAGTCCAAGGACTTTTGCTAGAGAAGTGCAAGAGGGTGGCCTTTTCAAGTTACTTGTTGATCTAGTGGAACTTGTACATTCCAATGGGAGGTTGGAAGAGCCTTCTAGTTTTGAGAAGGCATATGCATGGTGGGATGCCATGGAGATAGGTTCATAACTTGTTATGGATGTTTAGATAACATCTTATGTTGATGAATACAATGATAGTTCTACAGCTTATAAGACCGATATTCCAATGCAATTGGGGACGGTGGTGAGAAATGATGTGATATTTGATGAGGATGTTGGGTCTTCTAGATAACAAGATTCTCCTTTTTGCATGTGATATTTGATGAGGATGTGATAACTTGTTTGCATAGAAGATATATCATTTTGCATGATCTCTTGGTCTAGCTTCTTCTCATTCAATATTTCAGTTTGCATTATTTTTCTATATTAAATCACATCAGATGGTATCAAAGAAGTAAGGTATTTGTTACAATTTTATCAAAGATTTAGTATCATAACAACTATTTATCAGGTCTTCTTTCACGCGTTAAATATTTTCCAGTGTAAAACAATGTATGTAGATCCCATGTCTAATCAAAGTTATTCGATTAAAGGATTTAATGTTCATTTTTTATGTTGGTATCCTTTGGAATCCCTAAAATAATTGCGTGTGTAACACGATTTGTAAATGGATATCCAGGATCTTCCAAAATTGGAAGAATTGTATGGGAAATAGATTAAAAAACATCAAAAAAATGTATCCCATGTAAACATCAACCCCTTGAGGACGTCATTCGACAATCAATAATTAAAGAGGAATATATAACAATTAGGGTTTCAATTAATATAGATATAATGTCAAGTTGATTGAAATAGATTCAATTAATATAATAAATTAATTGACCAACAATCGATCCTCATAGTCGGAATGTTTTTTGGTTCAGAAAAAACAATGTTTTTGGTTTATTATTTCATCTTTAATTTTTGAGTTTTAAAATCATATATTAAATAGATTTATGCTCATGTGTTTATTTATTAATAAAATATTTTAACATAATATATATTTTTTATAAAATAAAAATATATATTAAATCTGTGATTTGACTACGGAATTTCAAATTCATTATTAGAAGAGTACCTCGTATCATCCTCGGGTCAATGGGACAATAGAAGCTTTCAATAAAATCATCAAGAATGTATTGACACAGATCTACAATGTAGGGAGAGATGATTGGTACTTGAGAGTTCCCGCATTTTTATGGGCCTACATGACTACAAGAAAAACGTTGTGACGCTGACGCACGCTCCCTTCACAACCCGCATGTTGAAAGGTCCACGTCAACACAAGATCTTTCCTTTACCACTGGCCCGAAGAAATCTAAAATGGATCTTCTATTTCCCTGTCGGGAAATCTGCACCCACAACAAACTCTCACGGGATCCTCTCTTTATGCTTGGGAGATCGGGTTTCTCCCTTTTGCAAATCTGGTGGTCGAGCGTTGGTCTCTTGAATCCCCGAAATCCGAAACAGTCAACGCTGACCCTTCCTTTTCCCTTTCGTAATTTTCCTTATCGCGATTTCGGCGATCGCAATGTCGAGTAACTTGTTCCCTCGACTCCCGAATCCTGATTTGCCGAAAATCCGATACACTCGCGAGCTTTGACTTTTCAACGCCACTTTAATCCATCGGGATTTCGGATTTCAGAATATCGCGAATCCTAATGCAACGTTTTCCGGGACTTCACTCTCCACAAAACTTCGAAACGGTCAACAAAGTTTGACTCCGTGCCAATAGCGCGCCACCTGTCCACTCGCTGACTCCTCCGTGGACCACACAATCCTTTGGTCTTTTGGGACTTCGCATTTCGGAATATCGTGATTCCCGTTGCAAGGTTCATGGGACTTCAACCCACAAAAACCCGTTACAAATATCTGCCTGTAAATCCAACGACACTTGTTGCCTTGGATCGACGGTTCTATCCCTCCTGAGCTTAAACCTTCGGGAATATTTGTCATATCTCCCCTGTTCTTCCACGAGATCGGACGGCCCACGAAATCTCATGAATCCTCCACAGAGAATTCCGCTCCTTCGTTCCTTCCTTGAGAACTTCCTCAAAAGTTCAAAAGTCCTTCTGAGCTTTCTAAGACTTTGGGTCTCTCATAAAATCCTCTTTGCTCGCACTCCTTGTGGCAACCTTCAAACACCTTCAAGTGTTGAACTCCTTTCGACCCTGCGCACTCCTGCAGCAGCAGTCTCTAAATTCTTTACTCAGGCTCACAACCCTGAGACTTCACTTGGCCTACACACTCCTTGCATAGCTACTGTGCCTATTTGTACATTCTGTGGGAATCAGAACAAAAGTTATCCTTCCTGAGCTTCCAGAGACAAACCTCTGAATACCTTGTCGACACACTCCTTGCGGACACTTCAACTGCACTCCTTGTAGGAACTCTTACTCAGATAGAGAAACAATTGAAACTCATTCCATTACCCTTTCCTCTCAGATTTCAACATTCCACAAGAAATCATTCATACATAGCATAAAAGCAATTGCATGACAAAAAGAGTAAAATATTCATGAGCACAACATTCAAAGATGCATACATAGAGAATATATGGACACCATGAGTCTGAATCACAACTTTCTTTTGTATTAATTCAGAACTTCTGTACATGGAGTCTGCTACATAGCTCTCTATTTCTTCTCTATTCTCTTCTTCAATAATGTTGCCTGCTTCCTATGTTACAATACACAATGAGGGTGTCTATATCCTGTTTCCCTCTTGCGCTCTAGAACTGTCTAATCTAGAATTGAATTCTATCTACTTTACATTAACTACCATAAATGCCTTCTACCTACTA
This sequence comes from Picea sitchensis, assembly GCA_010110895.2. Taxonomy (NCBI): domain Eukaryota; kingdom Viridiplantae; phylum Streptophyta; class Pinopsida; order Pinales; family Pinaceae; genus Picea; species Picea sitchensis. Next base: position 241,252 of record SNQJ01S0028498.1, on the reverse strand, counting down.
AAGACGAGAGCAATCGCTCAAGGTCCGTTTACATTTTACAAGTGTGCTTCTTCTTAATGACTTCATTTAAGATTGCACATCAACTTCAAGGTAATTTCAAAATCTACGCTGGTACTTGTCCAACTGTCTTTTGCTTCCACGCTGGCTCGCTTGAGATGCTCCTGCATCATACTCCCTGGCTTGGAAAATTTTCATGGGCTCCTTTCCATGAGCTCACGTATGGTGTGTCCATGTTTCTGGATCTCTGCTTCGTTCTCCCAGCTGTCATCTTCAACTGGATGGATCTTCCATTTGACCAGATACTCAAAGTATTTCTTTCCCCTGGTCTTCTTGCTTACTCTTCCGTCTGGGGATGATAAGATGAACTAAACGACAAGTTAGTTCCCAGCTTCTTCCATAAGGTTCTCCAAAAATGCCCTATGAACTTTGTATCTCAATATGAAACTATACTCCTTGGTAAGCCATGAAGTTGAATGACCTCTTTGAAGAATAGATTCGCAATGTGAGTTGTGTCACTGGTTTTCTGACATGGAATGAAGTGTGCCATCTTGGAAAATCTATCCACCACCACAAAGATTGAGTCAAATCCTCTTTGTGTTCTTGGCAACCCCAATACAAAGTCCATGTTGATTTCATCCCATGGCCTCTCAGGTATGGGCAAGGGTTGATAGAACCCCGCATTCTATCTTCTTCCCTTCGAATGCTGGAAAATTATGCAGCTGTCCACGAATCTCTTGACATCTGCTCGCATTCCCGGCCAAAAATATGACTCATTCAGCTTTGCGAACGTCTTGTCATGACCAAAGTGTCCTGCTAATCCTCCACTGTGTTTCTCCTTCAGCAGATTCTCCCTCATGGAGCATTTCAGAATACACAGTTGATTGCCTTTGAACAGTAATCCTTCCTAGATCATGTATTCTACCCATTGGCTTTTATCCCTGAGAATTGGATTCTCAGTTGCTTCATAGGCCTCTTTAAAATCCTGATCATCTGCGTACATGTTCCTGAGATCATCAAAACCCAACGTTTTGACTCGGAACTCCTGCAATAACAAACACTTCCTGCTCAAAGAATCAACAACTTTGTTAGCAGTACCAGAAATATGTTTAATCACAAAAGTGAAATTTTGCATATACTCAACCCATTTGACATGTCTCTGATTCAACTTTTCTTGTTGAGTCACAAACTGCAGTGCATGATTGTCACTGCATAGGACAAATTCTTTCGGGATCAAGTAATGTCTCCATTTTTTCAATGTCTGGATGATAGCATAGAACTCCTTATCATAAGTGGAGTATTTCACCTTCGCTTCATTCAGCTTCTCGTTGAAGTATGCTATCAGTCTGTCTTCCTGACTCAAGACTGCCCCTATTGCAAATCCACTTGCATCACATTTCACTTGAAATGTCTTTCGAAAATCTGGCAACACCAAAATTGGTTGTTCCGTAATCTTCCTCTTCAACAGATTAAAACTTTTTTCAGCCTCTTCTGTCCAGTGAAAATATTTGTGTCTTTTCTTCACTGTATCCATCATCGCTGCGCTAATTCCACTGAAATTCCTGATGAACTTTCGGTAGAAACTAGCCGATCCATGAAAACTTCTCACCTCAAAGATATTCTTCGGTGATGGACAATTATTAATTACCTCCACCTTATCTGGATCCATCCTCAACTCATCTGCAGAAATAACAAATCCCAAGTAAATGAGCTCTGTCTTCATGAATGAGGATTTCTTCATATTTATCAACAGCTTCTCCTGCTGTAGTCTCTGCATTACTGTATCCAAATGCTTCAGATGTTCTTCCACTGATTTACTGAAAACTAATATGTCATCCAAATACACAATGAAAAATTTTCCGATGAAATCCCTCAGGACTTCGTTCATCAACCTCATGAAGGTACTCGACGCATTTGTTAAGACAAACGGAATAACAAGCCATTCATACAACCCTTCATTTGTTTTGAATGTTGTCTTCCACTCATCACCTTCTCTCATGCGGATCTGATGATAACCGCTTTTCAAATCAATCTTTGAAAAATACTTTGCTCCACTTAAGCAATCCATCAGATCATCCATCCTTGGAAATGGAAATCTGTACCTGATGGTTATCTTGTTAATTTCCCTCGAGTCAGTACACATCCTCCAGCCTCCGTCTTTCTTCGGACTGAGTACTGTTGGAACAGCACATGGACTCAAGCTTTCCCTGACCAACCCTTTGTCCAACAACTCCTGGACTTGCCTCTTAACCTCTTCATTCTCTTGCGGCGTCAATCTGTATGCGGCCTTATTTGGTAAACTGGCTCCTAGTATGAGATCAATATGATGACTCACACTTCTGATCAGTGGCAACGAACGAGGTAATTCATCCACTACTATATCAACGAACTCTTCCAGCAGTTCCTGAATCTCTTCTGGTAAATCATCCACTCTTGTGCTGGTCAAAACAATCTTCAGTTTCCTGACCACTATGAATTGCGGTTCTTCCATCTTATTAACCTCTGTAAGAAGTTCCTTCCCACTCATGAGAAGTACAGTGTTGCTTACTTCCATTTTCACATCCTTATCCTTAATTGGAAGAAACATGTGAGTCCTCCCATTCTTTTCTAGGGTGTATGTGTTCATTCTCCCATCATGAATCACATTCCTGTCATATTTCCATGGTCTACCCAACAATAGATGACAAACATCCATAGGAATGACATCACATAATATCTTATCATTATATCCTCCTATCTTGAATTCAACTAAACATTGTTTAGTGACAGTTACCTGATGTCCTTTTTGTAGCCATGAAATTTTGTATGGGTTTGGATGATCAGTCGTCTCCGGCTCCAGCTTCTCTACCATATCTGTAGAAACGAGATTATCCATGCTACCACTGTCTACAATGACCTTGCATACCTTGTCCTTGGTCTTGGTCTTGCAAGCAGTCCGGAAAAGTCTGGTTCCTTGGACTGAACTCTCCACCTCCTTCTCTGGTGTCAAAAGAGATTTTTGCATCATCAACGATCTTCCACCTTCAGCGTCTTCTGCCTCAACATCTCGCCTCTGTGCTTTAGCGATGTGATATTCTCCACTCTCTTTCTTTTTATCTGGACACTCGTAAGAATTGTGTCCATTCTTTCCACATGTGAAGCATGTTATTACTCCACCTCTTCCTCTTCCTCTACCTCTAGTACGAGGAAAAGTATTATTATCCGCATAATCTCCTCTCTGCTTAGTATGTTGCTCTCGTTGTGAACTTCCACCTCTCTCAGTTTGAGTCTGAGGTTTCTTCCAGTCCTCCTTGGGCTTCTGATATTTATCCTGGGCAACTAATTTGCCTCTGGGCTGACTTCTTCCTCGCTCTCTTTGACTCTACTTTCGGCTCAGCTTGTCTTCCACTTTTAGAGCCATCTGATAAGCATCTTCCACCGTTCATATGGTTACCATGTTCATCTCATCCTGGATGTCGTATCTCAGGCCATTCATGTATCTGGCAACTTTTTCATCATCGCTCTCCCGATGACCTCCCCTAATGTTCAGTCTATAGAATTCCTGAGTGTATTCCTTTACTATCATCATCTTCTGCCTCAGGTTCTGCATCCTCTTGAACAGAGTAATTTGATAATCTCTGGGGATGAATTTTGCTTTCATCTTCATGATCATTCTGTCCCAGCTTTTGATCTTCTGCTTGCCTTTGCAGCGTCTGTCAGCTTATAGTTCATCCCACCACAATGCTGCATGTCCTTTCAATCTAGTGACAACATGCTTGACTTTCTTGTCTTCTTCGACATCTTCATAGTCAAAGTATGTGTATAGAGCTCTAATCCAATCTAGAAGATCCTCTGCATCCAGATTTCCCTCATAAACTGGAATGTCCATCTTCGCTCTTGCACCCATTCTTGCAATAGCTCTGATCAAACGTTCGTTTGTTGCATCTTCAGCTGTAACTTCTTCTTCACGTTCAGCCTCAATCTCACTTTCGGAATCACTAAGATCCCCAGCACTGACTGTGCGTCTTTGTGCTGTCTCCATGTCTTCGATTCTAGCTCGTAGATCATGCATCTCTCTCTCCATGGCTGGATCTGTCATTTGCTTGCCTCTTCTTCTCAGCATTTCCCTATCCTCTGGTGGATCGGGTGTTTGCCTGTCCCTTCTCCTTGGCGGCATGGTGAATTCTCTTTTTCTCTGCTACAGAAAGCAAAGAACCTTTCTGTGATCTGATACCAAACTTGACGCCAACGCACGCTCCCTTCACAACCCGCGGGTCGAAAGGTCCATGTCAACACAAGATCTTTCCTTTACCACTGGCCCGGAGAACTCTAAAACGACTCTTCTATTTCCCTGTCGGGAAATTTGCACCCACAACAAACTCTCACGGGATCCCCTCTTTATGCTTGGGAGATCGGGTTTCACGCTTTTGTGAATCTGGTGGTCGAGCGTTGGTCTCTTGAATCCCCAAAATCTGAAACAGTCAACGTTGACCCTTCCTTTTCCCTTTCAGGATTTTCCTTATCGCGATTTCGGCGATCACGATGTCAAGTAACTTGTTCCCTCGACTCTCGAATCCTGATTTGTCGAAACTTCGATACACTCGCGAGCTTTGACTTTTAAACGCCCCTTTACTCCATCGGGATTTCGGATTTCTCAATATCGCGAATCCTAATGAAAATTTTTCTGGGACTTCACTCTCCACGAAACTTTGAAATGGTCAACGGAGTTTGACTTCGTGCCAACAGCACGCCACCTGTCCACTCGTTGACTCCTCCGTGGCCCACACAATCCTTTCGTCTTTCGGCACTTCGCGTTTCGGAATATCGCGATTCCCGTTGCAAGGTTCACAGGACTTCAACCCATGAAAACCCGATACAAATATCCGCGTGTAAATCCAACGGCCCTTGCTGCCTTAGATCGACGGTTCTATCCCTCCTGAGCTTACACCTTCGGGAATACTTGTCGTATCTCCCTTTCTCTTCCGCGAGATCTGACGACCCACTGAATCTCGCGAATCCTCCACAGAGAATTTCGCTCCTCTGTTCCTTCCTTGAGAACGTCCTCAAAAGTTCAAAAGTCCTTCTGAGCTTTCTAAGACTTTGGGTCTCTCAGAAAATCCTCTTTTCTCGCACTCCTTGCGACAACCTTCAAACACCTTCAAGTGTTGAACTCCTTTCGACCCTGCGCACTCCTGCAGCAGCAGTCTCTAAATTCTTTACTCAGGCTCACAACCCTGAGACTTCACTTGGCCTGCACACTCCTTGCACGGCTCCTGTGCCTGTCTGTACCTTCTGTGGGAATGAGAACAAAAGTTATCCCTCCTGAGCTTCCAAAGACAAACCTCTGAATACCTTGTCGACGCACTCCTTGTGGACACTTCAACTTCACTCCTTGCATGAACTCTTGCTCAGATAGAGAAACAATTGAAACTCATTCCATTACCCTTTCCTCTCACATTTCAACATTCCACAAGAAATCATTCATACATAGCATAAAAGCAATTGCATGACAGAAAGAGTAAAACATTCACGAGCACAACATTCAAAGATGCATACACAGAGAATATATGGACACCATGAGTCTGAATCACATCTTTCTTTTGTATTAATTCAAAACTTATGTACATGGAGTCTGCTACACAGCTCTTTGTTTCTCCTCTATGCTCTTCTTCAATAATGCTGCGTGCTTCCTATGTTACAATACACAATGAGGATGTCTATATCTTGTTTCCCTCTTGCGCTCTAGAACTATCTAATCTAGAATTAAATTCTATCTACTTTACATTAACTACCATAAATGCCTTCTACCTACTAAGGACGAGAGCAATCGCTCAAGGTCCGTTTACATTTTACAAGTGTGTTTCTTCTTAATGACTTCATTTAAGATTGTGCATCAACTTCAAGGTAATTTCAAAATCTGCGCTTGTACTTGTCCAGCTGTCTTTTGCTTCCGTGCTGGCTCGCTTGAGATGCTCCTGCATCACGTTGATAGGGCAGACACCTTTCAGGTTGGTACAGGGATACATTCCTTCGTATTCACAGGTGGTACTTATTATTTGTAGGATCGAGATGTTGCAATAGCATGGGTGACAAGTTCTTTACATGCCACAATGATCAATTTCGAAACTACAACAGGTACATATTTGCAGGTAGTAGGTTTGGTGGAGTTATAGAAGGAGTCGACATGTGTTGGTGTAAACACCTTGGAGTCACTAGGGTCTCTTGAAGCATATTGATGTCTAGGGTTACAGTTTATCCCTTAGAGGTTTGAGAATAGGGTTTTGTGATAAAATCCAAGGGTATATTTGGTGAAGATTAGGAAAATAGGATTCGTTTCCTTGGAGCACTTGTTGAGTGATTCTTGCATGTTGGGGTTCCTTGGTTGAGCTAGGGTTTTTCTTGTTTTTTCCCTAGCTAGGGTTTTGGAGAGATGACAGTTTGTAGTAACCTTGAGAGAAGGATATGATATGTACATGAACTTCATCTTGAGCATATTCATAAATTTTCAGCTGTACAAAACTTGTGCAATTTCCAGATTTGATTTTCATCCATATATGTTTTTCATGTATTGTTATTTACAACTATATATGTCTTGATGATTTGCATAAGTAAAAAGAATTTTTTTTGAGTGATTTGACATCATCATTGAGGAATTTAAGGGTCTCTTACTGATGTTATAATTGTTATAAAAGTGAATTTTCAGATATGATTTATGCAATAAGTTGCCCTTGAGGGATGAAAACCTATCTAGACATTTTGATATACTTTCTCCTTGGATTGTGATGTTAAAGAGTGAAATATTGTATCTTTCCCATTGTTGTTTTATGCTCTATTTGATAATAACCCTAAGGTTGAAATTCACAAGGTTAAGATCTAAGAAACCTTTAGTCAAAGATGTGAAATTTATGTTTTGCATTAAAAACCATTTTGCCAGAAATTTCTACACACAAAACCAAGAAAATTAGAAGGACAAAATACCCAAGACAAAATTTCCTAAGAAGTCACTTGAACCTAACCAAGAAGATTGGAAGGACAAAAGTTCCTAGAAGGTCAGTTGAACCTAGATCAAGTGAATAACTGAATTGTTGTTTCTAGACAACAACTAGAAGAATTTTCGTTTTGATGTTATCTTTGACTAATGGTTATTCCCTACCGAACAAATCTCTTATTTTATTTATTAATGAATGATTGTTATAAATATGGGTTGTTGTAACAAACATACCAACTAATTTTATAATGCAGATCAAATTTTTTTTTTTCTTTTAAATTTATACAAAACAAAATTACAAACCTTAAAACTGTGATATAAGTAGTTTTTCCACTCAAATCTGTAGATCTAACAATATTTGACTGAATTTTAAACAAAATTTCAAAAAAAACAAAAAAAAACATATAACAATTAAACTAGACTATATATATTTCTTTATTGACATTACAATCTGCAAACCAATTAAATCTTCAACTCTATATATTGCGTTCTTGACATTACACACTACAAAATCGTTAAATCTCCACAACGCATAATCATAAATTTACTTTGAAGTGACTTCTTCATGCTGAGATCGTCCCATTGGATTGCATCCCACCATTGTCTCCCATGATATACTAGACGAGTTATCCCAATCCCCTTGGATTGTCTTCAATTTCTTACATCTATCTACACTGATAGACTTGACCATGGGTAAGGGTGACGCCCCCTCTCCCAACCCTCCACTTCAGCTTGTTGCTGTTGTCCCTACCCCCATGCACTCCAACGACCTTAAGTCACAAAGATACAACACTTATAGCTTTGGGAAGCCCATTCCCAACTCCTCCAACTTATAGCAGTACCTTATGTCTAGCCCGCTCAAACATGGCAACTCTGCAAAGAGCTCTTTCTGCTCATAGCCATCGCCATCTAGAGAAAGGTATGCGAGCTTTCGGAATTCATTAATCCAACTAGGCAGTCGCTCCACATTGCAATCACTAAGCTCATTCCAGATCTTTCATCGCTTGCATATCGTGCCGAAGGTAATCTTGATTTTCATCCTTAAATCCCAGCACCAGATCTCTCATCTTCGGCCATTTTCCTAGAACCCCATCCTTCACTGGCGAAGTTAGGCTTACCACTAAAACCCTGAGATGACACAAACTTTGCAAGTTAGGCTTACCCCAGAGACCTTATGCCAAGATCGAGGACCCTAGTGAGGGCAACTCGCACACGAAGCTTTCAGTAACTTCTTCAATACGAGGATTCTTCCTTAACAGCAAAACTGAGAGGGACGAACATGAACATGCGAAGGTTGTAGGCAGGGAGTGTAGTCTATTATACATGACCGGCATTCTTGTACAAGCCTGGCTGTCAACATGAGAAAATGCCTCACGCCCTGCCCTGCTTTAAAATATCACCTGTGCTCCTTCTTCTCCCTTTAACCAGACTCTCTGCTCTCCACATGTCTATGAGCTCTTCACAATCGATTTCACTGTCTTGGGGATAAGCTGCAAAATGTCCATCGTAACTCCATCTTAGACGTTGAAATAGTTCGTGGTCCACTCCAGAGAGCAGGCCATCAAACGTCTCATGAAAGTTTTCCATCTCATCTAAGGCAACCTCCCACTGATATAGATCACTATTGTGAGTCATTGCAGATTACTTTTATGGTCAGGGGCAAAACCTTGCACTTCTTTGCGATTTTTCTGGCAACTTCCTCTATTTCATTTGGAACATTTCCATTTGTATTCTGAAATGCTTGGCTACGAAACAGCTGCCAACCCTTTACCTTCTGGCTGTAGCCGATGGTGTCAAGCAGCGGCGTTTTACTAACGCCTCCCATTCCCAGTATACCGATTATTTGAATGTTGCTACTGTTGTCTTCATCCGTTAAAAATCTCTCAACCAGCTCCGTATGTGCAGATTGCTTTGCCCCTGCAACAAAACCAGATGGAATCTCGCTCAAATTGGGCTACGGCTAAGCAGATGGAATCTCAAGGTGAATGCATCGCGAAGTAGACAACGGATGTCTCATGTGACCTAAACTGAACCGTATTTCTTAACCATAAAAGCATATATTTTGGATGTGCAATGTTGCGAGCTAGCTTATGAGCAACAGGCCCAAGAAATTCTTCCAACTTGTTAAGCTCGTACTGTCAAACTCAAACAAACTGTACTGTCAAACAGACTGTTCATGACTGTCAGTACGAGACAGACAGTACTAGCCAGACTCACAGCATTGGAATTTGGGATCCTCCAGCCTCCAGGCCGCTTAATCTTTGCAAAGTTTCTTGACTGTCTTGACTGTTCATTACTGTCAGTACCAGCCAGACAGTACTAGCCAGACTGTTCAGTATTGTCAGACAGACTGTTCAGTTCTGAAATTCCATAAAAACTGTTCATTACTGTCAGTACCAGCCAGCCAGACAGTACACCCTCACAGCATTGGGATGCTTAGCCAGACTGTTCAGTAATGTCAGACTGACTGTTCAGTTCTGAAATTCCATAAAAACTGTTCAGTTTTGAAATTCCTTCACTGCTTCGAAATTGGCGGTATTTACAAGTTACGAGCAGGGTTGGAATTTCAAATCCAACCAGCCCGTCAAATTTGACGGTTTCCACAACTGTTATGCCCATTTTGATGTATTGAAGGAAGAGGATTGACGGTTTGTCGAAATTTGTTATCGGGTAAATTACCTCATGACATGTAATTTGTCCCTCAAATTCCATCCCTGGTTATGAGTGACGCTTAGTTAGTCAATAAAAAGCAATTTTCAAATGGAATAGAAATATGTAAATAATAAAAAATGCTCATATATTTGTCGAGACTGTTATGCCCATTTTGACATATCGAAGCAAGAAAATTGACAATTTGTCCAAATTTATTATCGTATTTGGAAAATTTATATTATAAATTCCCCATTTATTCCCCCCTATAAATTCTCCATTTATCGCCCCTTCCTCTCATCCTCTATATAGAGGGGCGGGCATAAATGGAGAATTTATATTATAAATTCTCCATTTATGCTCGCCCCTCCCACCCTCTATATTATAAATTCTCCATTTATGCCTTCCCCCTCCGACCCCTCCTCCCACCCTCTATATAGAGGGTGGGAGGGGGCGCGCATAAATGGAGAATTTATATAG
>SNQJ01S0028498.1:213482-231149 GCA_010110895.2 Picea sitchensis | reverse complement strand
TTTCTAAATAGTTTTATCTTAGATCTATTATATCTTGGCCTGGGGAGGTTGCAGGTGTTTTGTAATTGACTCGAATATACCTGGATAAATTCTCCTTGCTTCATTTGTTTTGTTAAGTGGATCTAGGAATGTCACATAGTGTTTATTTTCCTTTGGACATTTTGCATTGATTTTTCCTTGTTAGTAGTGACCTTGTAAGAATTATAGCTCATGTCATTTACATGTGTGGTTGTATAGTGTTGTTTTTTTCATTTGCATCTCAATTAAATTCAAAAGAAAAGGTGTATTGTATAACCACTTCTTGTGAAAATTTTGGGTGTTTCTTCTTGTATCAATATTGGCTTTCAAGTAGTGACCATGTCTGTTAGGAACCAAATACAAAAATAACATAAAAACCTCAGAATAAGTACTCAATGCCTTGACAAAGATATAAATTCATATAATAAGCCTCTTTGAGGGGGAAACCTCCTTATACATCATATGAATTCACAAATAAAAGATAATTGCAAATGAAATTGTCTCCTTGGTATATATAGGAGACTAGGAGGTACAATTACAACTAATGGACCCAAGCTGACATAAATAAAATAACAATACTAATGTAATATTCCCCAATTAAGGGGTAATGTGCCATTATTTATGGCTTAACATGCCCCTCCCCTTTAGACAAGTGTTGTTTGCAATGCTTGAGTAATTATGGATGCTTCTGTATAAAGAACTCATCTTCCCAAGTTGAATCTTTGATAGGCAATTTCTTCCACTTAATGAAATACTCTGAAATGTATCTATTCATCAGCCGGTGAATTCTTGTGTGAGTGATAGCTTCAGGCTCCAATATGATTTTATTAAAGGATTATTCACCCACTACATGTGTCACACTCTCCCCGAGTTGCACATGTAATTTCTCTTTTTAATTTATTTAATTAGACAATTTCCCTCACATTCCCCAATGTGTTCCTATTTTTCCTCTTAGTCATCTCTTAGTTCCACAATCTCTCATTTATTTTGTGTTCCCTAACTAGATTTTAGTTTGAGTTGGATTATGAGTTTTCTTTTAGTTAAGATGAGTGGTAGATTGACTCAAGATGCTTCTCTATGCGAACCACCTATTATCTCATGTTTTATTTTCTTTTTATTTAAAAATCCCTTTTATTATTTTCATGCACACATGTGCATTTACCTAAATTTTATTTCTATTTCCTCTTTTACTTGCATACTAGTCTAATTCCCTTTTTGTGTTTTACTAAAAAAAACCTCTTTTAGACTTAGACTCTTTGTTATTTTATTGTTCATAAATTAATAATCAATGATTGTTGTTTCTAACAAAGTCTAAGTATTTTATTTTTATTTTCTAAGCCTTCTATATTTTTATTACTCACATTTGAATATGCGACATGCCCTTCAAGACACACCTTTTTGCTCCAAGGGTTCCACTCGCCTTTGACTAGTTTTGGAATTTTGTTCGACACTTGGAGTCAACACTCCACTTGGTTGACCTTGTGAGAGACTAAGGGCTTCTAAGGAATAAAGATTTATCCTTATTGCACACCCCTTAGAATTCTTCATGAGTGATTGTCTCAATCTGCCCTCATGGCATCATGGACCTATCGAACTAGGTAATTGTTAACCTATAGTTCAAGTCACGACGAGAGTTCTAGTATGATGTGGTAAGGACACTTCCACACCTCTCCCTCATATGTATTGTTTTTGTGTATGCCCCCTTTAATCTTTATGTGATTCAGATTAGAAAGCGTCACCAAGCTTGAATCCATTGGCAAGAACACTTTCAATAATCCATATACATAAAATCCATACTGAAATCATCATATAGATCACATGCGTGTAAATGAAATACTCAAACCAAATACAATTCCACTCAATGATTCAATCTGGAGTCCAAGGGAGTTTGTGGATGCCATCAACATCATCAACATGTCATGTATCCTGCACACTCAAGGAAAATCATCAATATTACCTGTTGATACATATATACATCTAGAATTTAACACATAATCACAATCACATCATAATATATCTCATAAGAAAAGCATAATCATAATGTATCATAACCATATCACTTGCTCGCAAGTGTCCTCAAATAATACTCCATTTTAATTGTGTTTAGTGGAACTGGATGCTACAAAAGAGAGGATTTTTCTATTTTATCTTCAATAAGATGGAGGATCGAGACACTATTGTTTTGAAGGCTCCTTGGTTCTATGGTAAATTTAGTTTGGCCCTCATGCCATGGAAAAATCATTTCGATTCTATGATGGATTTTAGAGAGATGTGATTTTTATGGGTGTCTCTCTAGTTTTCCTCCACATTTTGAGATATATTGGGGTTTCCATTGGATAATTTCAAAGAGATTCTCAAGAAATACTAGATAGGGAGGTTGTTCCTTTCTTGTTGGATATTTTGAACATAAATGGTGTTTTTCTGATCAGGGTTCCTTGGTGTGTGGGATGTAGAATTAGAAAATCAATCTAGATTACAGGAAGTTCCATTTTAGGTGTAAGTGTTATTAGTCACATTTTATGTTGATTATTATACATGGGTTGTAGCCTAGAAAAAGTGGACGGAAGTCAATTTGGATTTCTCCTCTCACTCTTTAGGGATGGGTGCTAAGAAATTCGATTTGTATTTCTCATCCCACACTTCAGGGAAGGGTGTTAAGAAAGGTTTGGTTTCCTCTCCTGATTTGGGGCTTAACCTCCACGTGTCTCATGCCAAAGGATTCATTGTTGAACATTTGGATGGAGAGTCTTATAATAAGGGTTTTATTTTGTGTGCATAAGAGGCCCTACCTCATTCCTCTGCTAGTGTGGAAATTCTAGTTCTACAAGAGAATGCATTGGTCATTGATGGACTTGGAAATCTATCCTAGAATATTTTGTTTATTCTTTCTTTGACTAATCCTGATAAGGGAGTGGAGGTTCTTGTTGTTTATCAGGAAACTTAGATTTCCACTTATGTGGATTCATCAACTGTTGGATATTTATCTCCTTTGATCACTCCCAAAATGTTCATGGGTTTATCTATTATTGATAATGTTTTATTTTTTGGTGATGTGAGGCATGATTCGATTGAGGGGGAAAGGATTTCCATATCTGTAATTGGTGAGAAGGTTCGATTTTTGAGTGGTCCTCTCCTACAACCAAAAGAGGATTCTCTCAAATCTTTTCAATTCAAGTCATCGGGGTAGGAGGATTTGATTTCTCACACTTCTTTCAAGGATTTGTCTATTTTTCATCCTTTCTTTGGTTTATCCCTTGCTAAGTGATCTAGGATCTTTTCATCGATGTGAATTATAAATAATTGTATTAAATGAGCATAAATTAAAGTGCACCATAAAGAAGGAAAACCTCAATAATGAAGAGACATAAGCATCAAATCTAAACACAAAAAATTGATAACATAGTCCATCCCTGGTGGACTACGTCTTTGGGTCTTGATCTCAAATGGGTAGGCCTTTTTAGTAACTTAGCAAAATAATTTGGAAAAATACATAAGTATACCACATTCTGGAGTTAAGTTGCAGAAGCTTTGCTCAGATCAGAAAACAAACATCACCACTAAATTTGTGGCCTTGAATTACCCAAAAATGTTTCTCTCCACACCTCGATATGATTCTGACACTTCCAATCCCCTGAGTAAATTCACCTCAGTTTCTGTTCTTGCACCTGCAATTAATTCATGGGAATCGGTCTTGAAAATCGTCCCTTGTTCGTACAACGCGCCCTAGTTTGACCCTCATACGCTGGCGAAAAGAAACATTTAAGTAATAAAGGGGGAGGACTTTACCAAGTCACACCCCAACAAAAATGGTTGGTGGACATTGCAAAGGCATAGATGATAGGGGAGATCTCGGGGTCGAACCTGCGGGCCTCCCATTTTTGGCGTATGGTTACAACTTTATATATATATGGTTGATGGCTTTGGCAGATTCAGTTAATTTGGTGGAGCCTTTGCGTATATGGTTAAGTCTGGTGGTGTGGTTATAAATGACCAGATTTGGCGGAATCCTATCAAATTTGGCAGATTGGGAGTTGGCACCATCCAACCCCACCAATTTTTGGAAATTTGGATGTTGGGTGTCCTTATGAATTTTTTCTCTACCATGTGGCAGCCCATGACTGGGCCACATGGCGGCCTTTCATTGGCCCATGTCACCACTTCTTTCACAGTCACTCCCACGTCATCCTGTTCTTTCAACTTGCCACATCACCTGACAGGTGGTTGTAAGGTCTACCATGTGGATGTATGGACTGCTACATGGCACCTTTTCATTGGTCCACGAAATTTCCCCCAAAAGTCCAAAAATGAGTGACCCGTCGCAGCCGCTGGTGCTACCACGTCATCATGTTGACATCAACATGACACTTGTCTCCCTCTACGTGTGCCGCGTATACTGTATGAATGATGACATCATACGTACTGGTGTTGACGTCAACAATACAATGCTAACTCAAACCTATTGACTGGGCTAGGTTAACCAAAACTTTGACTGTGAATATCTTTTGATCCGTAACTCCGTTTCATGAGTCGTTTATGCTGTTGGAAATCTTGTGACACACTCTTCACGATGATGCCAATTTCACTTATTTTTGAGAACTTTGAATTTTTTCCCTTTCTTTGTCTGCTGAGGCCATTCTGAGATTCTCGAGTTTCTTCTGCGAATTCTAATTTATCCTTAGTCTCCTCTAGATCCTTTTTGGATCACGCCTTCCCACTGAGATATTTTTGGACCACCAAAAGATTTCATTAATCAACATATATGTAAGGGAAGAGTTCCCTCACCTTGTCCTTATCAATACACTTTGCCTTGCTTGGATGTGTTCCCTTTAAGCCCACTCGAATATAATTAACATCACCCCTGCATGAATTTCTCATCCTTTTGTCCAAGATGATATCTTCCTTCAACTCATCCAAGTACTCAGGAGAAAACTCATCAACTAAAGGTATTGAAACTTCCTCATCCTGATCCATGATCATGGGAGGCTAAAAAAATTTCAAGTTTTCCACATTTACAATTGAGTAGATCTGCATATAAGGTGGAAGATCTAGAAGAAAAGAATTGGTACCAATTTTCTCCAAAATAGTGAAGGGTCCATATCAGATGGGATTGAGTTTCCTACCTTCACCCTTCAATCTCTCGTTGTTGATGTGAAGCCATACCTAGTCTCCAACCAGGAATTGATGATCAACCCTGTGTTTTTCATGTCGATCTTTATACTCTGCTTGAATTTTCTCCAACTGTTCCTTGACTACTTGATGTACCTACTGGATCCTATGAATGAACGTACGAGCTCTTTCTTTATTTCTTTCTCCATTTGAATCGACATCTATCCCATACATCAAGTCCAAAGGAACCTTAGGAAAATACCTAAAACATGTCTCAAAAGGGGAACAATGAGTGGAGGAATGTAAGGCTCGATTGTAAGCATGTTGTACATAGGGTATATGTTCATCCCATAACTTGGGATGCTTGTTGCAGTAACCTAGAAGCAAAAGTACCATTGTTCGGTTAACAACCTTTGTATGTCCATTTGTCTGTGTATGGAAAGAAGTGCTCCTCTTCAACTTGGTTTCCATCATTCTCCACAATCTTGTCCCAAAATCCCTAAGGAATCAAGTATCTCGGTTCGAGATAATGGATGTGGGTAACCCAAAGTGAAACCAAACATACTGAAAGAAGAGATTAACATTCTTCTCAGTAGTGATCTTATTTTTACATGGAATTAAGATCCACATCTTGTTGAACCTATCCACTACAAAATACAAATAGTCATGACCCTTTTTAGACATTGATAAACCCCCTACAAAACCCATGGAGATACTTTCCCATGGATGGGTTGGAACAGAAAGTGGTGAGTTTAGCCCCAATTTTCTATTAGTGGGCTTACAAGTAGAACACATCACACACTCATTTACATATTTAGTTACAATTGCTTTCATCTGAGGCCAGTAACAAAATCTATGCAGATGAGCCATAGTTTTTCCTACCCCAAAATGTGCAGACACAAGATAAGTGTCAGCTTGTTGTATTACATGGACTCGTTCACTTGTAGGAATACATAGCTTTCCAAGATGGTAGAGTAGTTTTCCCTACAGAAATAGTTCTCTACCTATGCACCATGGGTTAGCTTCTCAAATACTTCTTTAACATATTCATCAACGACATATTGTTCCACATAGCTATCATGATATAAAGACGCCTTCTTCAAAATAATAGAAGAGCCAATTGGAGGTCTAGAAAGAATATCAACTACCTTGTTACTCATACCCTTTTTGTATTTGATTACCAAATGAAATTGTTGAAGAAAACCCATCCATCTATAATGTCGAGATTGTTGTAGCTTGGTTTGTGCATGGAGATATTGTAAGGGTCGATGATTTGTATGTATGATTGTTTCCTTCCCTAACAAGTAGTGCTTCCATTTCTTTATACTTTGAAATAATGCATACAACTCTTTATCATACGTAGGATAGTTAACAATAGCTTGGTTAAAAGTTTCATAGTGGTAACAAATAGGCTTACAATATAGCATCAATACTTCACCCATGGAATACCTGTTGGTATCTATCTCAATCTCAAAAGGTTGTTGAAGATTCAATAGTGCTAATACTGGTGTGGTACTGATATTTTCCTTCAAAGTGTCGAAAGTTTTTTTTTCTTTCCTCCCCACTGAAAAGTGTTCT
The DNA here is from genome assembly GCA_010110895.2 of Picea sitchensis. Lineage (NCBI taxonomy): Eukaryota > Viridiplantae > Streptophyta > Pinopsida > Pinales > Pinaceae > Picea > Picea sitchensis. The sequence continues at coordinate 224,447 of SNQJ01S0028498.1, read as the reverse complement.
TCACATTGGTTAAGGCATGCAAATGAGTTTCTATAAAAGAGAAGTTTGAAATGAATCTCCTCCAATATTGGACTGCACCTAAGAAGCTCTGTATGGTTACACTTTTGGGTTCAGGACAATTTACAATTACATCAATCTTGGAAGGATCAATTTTCAATTTTCCTCCTACAATATGACCTAAGTATACAAGTGAAGTCTTACAAAATTCTCATTTGGATAATTTTACATACAATTTTTCCCTTTGCAAAGTATCCAATACTTGCTTTACATGCCTTACATGTTCATCCCAAGTCCCACTAAATACAAGAATGTTGTCTAAATATACAATCACAAAATCATCTAGAAATGGCCTGAATACATCATTCATCACATGCATGAATGTTGTCAGAGCATTACAAAGCCTAAATGACATAACTAACCACTCAAACAATCCTTGTTTGGTTTTAAAGGAAGTTTTCCATGCATCCTGTTATGCAACCCTGATTTGATGGTATCCACTGCGTAAATCCAACTTAGTGAAATAAACAACATTCTTTAATTGATCAAGTAAATCATCTATATGAGGAAGAGGGTATTGATTTTTCATCGTGATTTTATTTAAGGCTTGGTAATTGACACACATTTGTCATGTGACATCCTTCTTTGGAACCATCACAATTGGAGAACCACAAGGAGATGAGCTGGGCCCGATGACCCCTTGATCCAATAAGCCTTGTACCTTCTTTTTGATCTCTGTCATCTCTACAGCTGACATCCTATACATTCCCACATTAGGAAGAGGAGAATCATGTTGAAGATGTATTTCATGTTGGATTTCCCTCTTAGGAGTTAATCCATCTGGTTCCTGGAAAATATCATCATACTTAGAAACAATATCAATTAATTCTTTCTTATGAGAAGGATCACATCCTTGAAAAGCGTCGGATGTTTCAACATCCTTTTCCCTTACAACCATGAGTACATATCTCTTATTAGTGTTTATGATTCTCTTCATTTATCCTGCAATAACAAGTGTTGTGTTTACCTTCATGTTGTGGGCTCTAACAATATATTCTACTCCCCCTTTAGTAAGGTGATATTTGTTCTCATTACGAAAAAAGACTGTTTTTATATCATAAAGACATAAAGATAAGGACTCCCCAGCACTATGCCACATATATCAAGTGATACAACATCCAAATCCACTTCATCAATCAACTTTGAAGCAATAGCAAATATAACCCTACATTGCTTGGTGACATTAAGTTTTGCTTTATCACATACCCAACCAAGATGATAAGGCTTTGGATATGGTTTAGTTTCAAGACCCATCCTTTTGAAAAGTGATTCATATATCAAGTTTACTTGGGAACCAAGATCAAATAATGTATCTATCTTAGTGTGTTTAGATACAACTCTTATGAAATAACTCATTCCTCTTTCTTTCATCATCATGAAATTCATTATTGGAATTTGAACTAGTATGGAGGGAATCTTTACCTTGTACTCCAATCGATGTGATATTTCCTTCGTCTCCTAAATCAGAACCAAGATCTTGTTGCACTATAGAAACGGTCTTTGTCTTCCCCTTTCCACCGAACTGTTTCGGTCTCTTCTCTGGATGTAGTTTCCAATAATGTTCATCATTGTGAACACTCTTCTTTCAATGAGTGAAAGATGGATTTCCTTCGTCTCTCTTTATAGTGGTGGTCATTTTTTCCTTTCTTTTAAACTTCTTAAAAATCTGCAAGATAGCCTCTTGGAACTGATACGAATCCATGTCCGTACCTTTATACATTCATTCCTCCCAAAATATTATGTTTTGGAGGAAACGATCCGCAGAGAAAGTAAATCGGTCCATTTTGGAAGTGGGTTTTCAATCATTTGGCAATATTCCTCACCGTTCGCTCAGAAAGTAAGCCGCAAGATCATCTCTTGAAACTGATACGAATTTTCACTTAAAGTGCCCTTTCTGTCATGATTTCTTAATTTTTCACTTGCAAATTGAGAGTACATTTTTAGGGGTTATTAGAAATAGTGGGAGAGATGGATATGACAACTATTATATAATCAAACTTGGTGGTAATCCTTACACCATACAATTATTTTGATTGGAATCCCAAGGTGACATTCCAACTCAAAAGAAAAGGACTATATAATTTGACGATGACGACAGAAACATAACCTACATCAGTGATTGAGAAGATGATATAGGTGAATCATAAGTGTGAGGCCACTGGACTACTTCTTGAGTTAATCTCCACTGATTTGTGGTTTCATGTTGCCACATGCAAGACTCCAAACGAGATCTGGACCACCTTGGAAGGACTCTTTGGAAAGAAGGATGAGATGCGAGTTCATATGCTTGAGGTAGAGTTGAATACCTTAGACCCTAAAAGTTTTGATAATATACAAGATTTTTTTACTAAATTTAAATCTTTGCTATTAAGCTTGGGTGAAAGTGGTATTGATAATTCTACACAAGACAAACAACTTATTCTAACAATCTTGTCCAAGATGGGACCAGAATACGTTGTATATGTCTCCAATTTCCATTATGGCAGATGTATTTTTGGAACAGATTGGAAAATGCCTACGTTGTCTCAGTTTATTGAGTCTCTTACAAAAGAGAAAACAAAAATCATACAGATGGGCCTCATGAAAGATCCAAAATCACGTGCACTCACCATGCATGATGGAAAAGGGTCATCCTAACAGAACGGGAAGGAGGGATATTCCAAACCCTTCAACGATTCTTCAGGTTCCAGAGACTCTTTATATTCCAAGAAGAAGAAGAAGAAGGGAAAGCAATGCACTTACTGCAATAAATCGAATCATGAATAATCCACATGCATGAAGAAACAGATTGATCTTATGGCACAGGCACTTCAACAGAACAACCTTGGAAACTTCATTCCAGAGGGAGTCAAGAAGCGGAAGGAAGAAGATCCTGCTCCTAAGAAAGGTAATCATCATGCTCTAGTTGCAATTAATTCCTCATATGATTCATGGATTATAGATTCTAGTGCATCCCATCATATGGCAATGAAAGATGAAGTTTTCTCTTCTTTGAGTCCATTCTCAAGAACCCCTATTATCATGGGGGATGATACTCCAGTAGCAGTAGCAGGAGAAGGGAGAGAGGAACTCCACAATGGTAGTTTTGAGAATTTTCTACATGTTCCAAATATTTCTATGAATTTTATCTCAGTTTATCAGATCACTCAGAAAGGTAAAAAGGTTGAATTTACATCAGATTAAGTTTCAGTAATTGGCAGACATGACAATTCCGTCATTGCAATTGGTGAGGTGGATCACAAGTCAAGGTTGTATAAATTCACTAAGTTTTCTGACGATGACTCCTCTATTCTACTTACACATAAGGAGAGTACTTTGCATGCACCTCCACTACAACATGCATATACTCTTGTGCTTCCATCAGTTTCAGACATCAGAGATGATTCCATACACCTAGATTTTGTACATGGAAATAAGCAGGTAGTACATCTAGATAAGAAGCCAGCATCGAAACTTCAGTAGATGCCCAAGAAGGAACATACCACACTTCAGGAAACAAGAAACCTTGTAGGGAATCCATTGGATTTGAGGATGACTCGATCTCAACATGAGAAGCCTTCTCATGTACTTTCAACTTCAGATTTTTCGATGCCCATGAATTGCTATAGGGTTCAATCTATTGATCCATAGAACTACAATAGGGTTGTGGGAAATCCATTATGGAAAGTAACCATGCAGAAGGAGTATGACTCACTCCTACATAACCAGACTTGGAATCTGGTTCCACATCCACCAAAAAGGAATATTTTCAGGTGCAGATGATTCCACAGGATCAAGAGGTACAAGGCCCGATAGGTTTCCAAAGGACTTCATCAGATCCATACATATTTCTACATCTTCACTAAGACTTTCAGTGAGCAGAAGTTTCAGACTTTGCAAGATTGTCTTGTAGTAAAGAACACAGTTGTCTAACAACTGTTATTTTCTTCTTTTGATACATTATCTTTTGAGGGGGGGTTTTGTTACCACATGGTTTTCTCTCTTTCCTCACTTTTATTCAGTGTTCATTAGTTTCATTGTACATGAGTACCTAAAATGGACAAGTAGTCGGGACTCATTTTTTACTCCATAGTGATTTTCAGGGGGGGTGTTGGAGAAATTTCTATTTCTGACACACTAGTTCAGTGGGAGTTAACTGACTAGTTCTATTTTAGACTTTCTATTTTTACCATCAGTATTATGCATGCATGCATTACTAAGGAAAGCTAACTACTTGATTTATTTTCTTAATTATGGAATGCTTTGCCTTATATATGAGTGTATTCCACTCATTCATTGTATCATATTGATCATGATCTATGTATCAATCATCATCTCATTGGAGTAGTGTGAATATATTTTCTCATTCTTCCATATTGAATCTCTCTTCCTTTCTTGATAATCTTTTTTTGTACTTTCTTTAGCTATATCTCCTATGCAGGTTTCCATGAAACACTGACAATAAGATGGATTTCCTTCGTCTCTCTTTATAGTGGCAATCATTTTTTTCTTTATTTTAAACTTCTTAAACTTCTTATGTGGGAGATTGGAAGGTTTCTTTGTGGGATATTCTTGAACATGATTTCCCCTGTTCTCAAGGTGAGTGGCTTGCACACAAACTTTTTCAAGACTGGTGGGGTTAAATAATATCAAAGTATGACGAATATAACTATAAAGTGCACCAATATACTTCATTAAAGTTTCATAAGAATCCAAAGGAATGTTTAATGCAAGAACTTTCTTCCTAAATTCTTCTGTGAAACTTTGTACAATTTGACCCTTACTTTGTCTTAAAGTTTTCCATTCCATCATTGTTTTATGTAAATAACCCAATGGATAAAATTGCTTCCTTATTGTTGATTTAAATTCCAACCATGAGGAAATAATATTACCACACTTACTTATGTCCCGAAGTTTACCCTTCCGCCATATGAGAGCAGTGCCTTCCACCCGAAGAGAATTCAATTGCACTTTAACTTACTCTTCATCAATCTGTTGAACACGAAAATACACTTCAACCTGTCGGATCCAATTATCTAACTTTTCAGGATTAGCATATCCATTAAGCATAGGTAAAGAAAATTTTACATCGAGCTTTAATAATGGTTTCTTAAAAGAAATTTTATGGCTAGAATTATGAGAATGATGAGAATGCACAGAGGAAGAAGAGTTATAACTTGATGGTGAAGATGGAGGCTCGGGAGGGTCTCCTCCAAACCCTTGATTTACTGAATCATTATCATCTGCTTGTGCTTCATTTTTATTCCCTTTCTTCTTCATCCTCTTCTCGTAGTCTCCATACTTTCGCTCGACCATTTATGACATACAATAAAATACCATATGGAAATTTTTCTCCTGTCCATCATGCTTGTCCTCTTCTACCATTTTATTTCTTTGGGATGGGCCAACTTTGAGATTGAAAGTATTAAGAGTTCCTTGCTTATGCTTGGACCTAGTAAGAATTCACACTCAACAATTCAAGTCAAAGATGACAACTTTGATACCAACATGATCCATGATCTTTTCATCGATGTGACTTATAAAGAATTGTATTAAATGAGCATAAATTAAAGTGCACCATAAAGAAGGAAAATCTCAATAATGAAGAGACATAAACATCAAATCTGAACACAAAAACTTGATAACAAAGTTCTTCCCTGGTGGACTACGTCTACGGGTCCTTCTCTCAAATGGGTAGGCCTTTTTATTAACTCAGCAAAATAATTTGGCAAAATACATAAGTATACCTCATTCTGGAGTTAAGGTGCAAAATCTTTGCTCATATCAGAAAACAAACAACAACATTGAATTTGTGGGCTCGAATTACCCAAAAATTATTGTCTCCACGCCTTGATCTGAGTTTGGCATTTCCAGGCCCCTGAGGAAATTCTCCTCGATTTATGTGCCTGCACCTGCAATTAATTCATGGGAATATGTCTCAAAAATTGTGCCATGTCCGTACGGTCGTGCCCTAGTATGACCCCCGTACGCTGGAAAAAAACAACAGTTAAGTAATAAAGTGGGAAGACTTTACCAAGTCACACCCCAGCCCAAATGGTTGGTGGAAATCACAAAGGCGGAGGTGATAAGGGAGATCACGGGATTGAACCAGCGGGCCTCTCGTTTTTTGCATATGGTTACAACGTTATATATATATATATATATATATATATATATATATATATATATATATGGTTGATGGATTTGGCAGAGAATTTGGAGGATTCAGTTAAGTTGGCGGAGCCTTTGGCGGATACGGTTAAGTTTGGTGGTGTGGTTATATCCAACTAGATTTGGCAGAATCCTATCAAATTTGGCATATTGGGGGTTGGCACTAGCCAACCCTTCCAATTTTTGGAAATTTGGATGCTAGGCATCCTTATGCATTTTCTCGTTGCCATGTGGCAGCCCATGACTCGACTACGTGGCGGCCTTTCATTATCCCATGTCACCACTTCTTGCATGGTCACTGCCACATCATCCTTCTCCGTCATCTTTCCACATCACCTAACAGGTGGCTATATGGTCTTCTACGTGGTTGTACAAAATGCCATGTGGTACCTTTTCATTGGACCACAGAATTGCCCCAAAAATTCCAAAAACGAGTGGCGTGGCAGTCTCTGGTGCTACCACGTCACCATGTTGACGTCAACATGACAAATGTCACCCTGTGCGTGTGACATGTATATTGTACAGATGATGATGGCATCCGTACGGGTGCTCATGTTAGCAGTATGGATGCTGACTCAACCCTGTTGACTGGGCTAGGTTGACCAAAACTTTGACTGCGAATATCTTTTTATCTGTAACTCTGTTTGACGTGTCGTTTATGCCGTTGGAAATCTTGTGACGCACTCTTCATGATGATGCCAATTTCACAGAGTTTTGAGGACTTTAAATTTTTTCCCATTCTCATTCTGTTGAGGCCATTCTGAGCTTCCTAAGTTTCTTCTATGAATTCTGAGTTATCCTTAGCCTCCTCTAGATCCTTTTTGGATCACTAAGTTTGGTAGTGGTATTTCTCTTGATCATTCTATTTATGAGGGATAGCTATCCATTTCTTTAGAGGATCAAAATTCTTTTCCATTTTTGGATGTTTCTCTTTCTTTGAAAGGGTAATTGTCTCTGAATCAAATTGGATTAATGGTTCTCAAGGAGTCTTTTCCTTGTATTTGTTTCAAGGGTAGTTGTGTTTTGTTCAAAATGATGTCTCTATTTTTCAACATGTGGTCTTTTTAATAGCCCTGGGGTCCATGGGATGGCATCTTCTAGGAATGTTAAGAGTATCAAAGTTTGTTCCTATGGATTTCTCCGCTCTAACTTCTTAGACTTAGGGGGAAATATTGAGGAAATTTAAGCCTATTTATTATCCCCTCCACTTCGTGAAATATTCACTACTCGTCAGATATGTAGGCATTGAGAGTGTGGTTTTCCCTTCAATGAATAGACAAAACATGACCTTCCCATGATAAAACAATACAATATGAAAAAATGTGCATTTAATTCACTTTAAAAATATGTAAAAATAGATATAAATGTCAAACATGTTAGAATATATGAAGAAAAATAAAGCATATGGTTTTTTGAAAAATTTCTTGTCAAAGTTTCATGTTCTCGTTAAAGAAATTTCCTACATTTTGTACTTCTCATTGATGTAATCCAAAGAAATTGGTTTGAACAATATTAATCCTTGAAGAGTATTGGTTGAAAATTCCTAAATGTCTAAGGCTTTGTACATCCTTCCTTGGAAGGAAATTTCCCACATTCCCAGTTTCTGACTAATGTACTCCAAAGAAGCTAGGTTGAGAATTATCAATCTCCCAATATTATTGGTTAACAATTCCTAAACATCCAAGGATTTGTACCTCATTCCATAGATCAACTCATGTATTTCCTCATTTTATTACCAAGCTCTAAATTCATGGTGAAAAATATATTAAAATAAATGTTGTTTTCTTTCCCTCTATCAGTGGATCAATGTAAATATGCAATTTCAAGTTTTGATGTTTTAGTGGATATGTTTGTGACAAGAATTTTTACCATTTTCGTCAAAATTGATCTTCATGATAATGGGCCAAATTCAAACTCTACCCCCGTCTAGTTTTGAACCTGTGACCTCTGAGGAGGAAACACATGTTGTTAACCATTAGGCCCACTCAAGTTGTACAATCCATATGAACATTAATTAATGAAATTATCACAATACGTTATTAGGTCATCTTATTTTAAGGAGAACTTCTAGACATTAAAATGGGTCATGTGTGACTTACTAGTTGTATTGTTGACCAGGTAAGCCATTATGCACTGCAGTAACCAAAAAATTTTGTCACAACTTTTGTTCCATTAATGCAGGTCTTCCCAATATTAAATTATAATTTTTAAATGGCTTACAAAAGAAAACACAAAACAATTCTCCTTAATTAATCTTCCTAGTTCATAATTCTTCTTATAATCATTGATACTTATCAAATACTAGAAAAATAAAGTGAGCTCATTTGCATTTGATGAATTTTTAAACACTTTAATATTTCTAATTTTCTAAAACTAAATGATAGTTCAAAATCAAAATCAAAATTTCTTTAGGAAAACTCCAATAATATTTATTTCCAAGAAAAAAGTGTATTTTTAACACAATAAAATACTTAGGTGCTCTAGGAACAATCCAAAAACTATTATCAAAAGATAGATCCTTATAGAATATTTTGCTCAAAATCCATAATCATTTTTTCCATTTTTATTTTAATTGTGCTTGTTAATTCTTTTCTAATTTAAAATGTTAATCATTTTTAATCACTTTTTTTCATTTTTATTTTAATTGTGCTTGTTAATTCTTTTCTAATTTAAAATGTGTGTGTTTGTTCATTTATTTTGTTTAAGTCATAGTTTTTTTCTCATTTTAAGGGATTTTCTTTTATTTTGGTTTTTTCTCTTCCATTTTTATTTATTTTTTCTATTTTTATTTATTTTTTATTATTTGCAATAGTATTAAAGGACACAATTTTAAAAATGTTGTAATTTTAATCCCCTAAAAAATAAGACACTATTGATATCATCTCTTTTTTATTCGGGATCTAGTTTTAAGATTTTTGTTGCAGGGAGAGTAGTTGTTAAGGTCATGATTTTACAAAATTTGTAATTTTAGCTCCCCCAAAAAGACGGGGTTCCATTGGGAAAATCACTTTTCAATTTGAGGATTGATATTTTAAGATTTTATTTACAATCATATCAATTGTTCATTCCATGGTTTCAAATAAGTTGCAATTTTATCGTAAAAAAATGGTGTTGTTGTTAGCACCACTTTTAAATTTAGGGGTTGATTTTTAAAGAAAATGGAAATATTATGAGGTTGTTAAATCTACGATTGCAAAAATTGGTAATTTCATCCCCCTCACTCCCCCACCAAAAAAAATCACTGTTACCAGTAGCACCACTTTTAATTCAAGGTTTGATTTTGGTGATTTTGACCCAAAATGTGGGTTTTTAGGGCTAGAGTTCTCATTTTAAGGTCACAGATCTCATCAATCCAGTAACTTTTTGTATGTCCAATTGGTAAAGTTACAGGTAGTGGTTTTTTTATCTTATTAATGGGAGGATATTTTCCTTTCATCCCATACTTTTTTCATTGTTTTTTTTTTCCTTCCCTCCCTCTTCCCTTTCTTATTTTATAAAGTGTAAATCCAATGTAATTTTTTTCTACATTTTATCATCATTTCACCATACTTATCATAAGAGAATGTGATTACAATGAGGAAGGGATAAAGGGATATATTTGCGGTGCAATATGGATCAATTTATGATCCCATTGGATATATGCTAGTCCTACTCATATTGGAAAAAAGGGATATATTTGTGGTGCAATATGGATCAATTTGAGATAATGTCCAATTTATGATCCCATTGGATGTATGCTAGTCCTACTCATATTGGTAATCTATGAGTAGCTAGTTCATTCAAAAATGTCCATGGTATTATGAGTGCTCCTACAGGAGATGATTATTTTAATGTAATATGTTCAATGTTAGAAGACGAAATATGTTTTTTTCTTACGACTTCTAGTATAGTAAATCGTCACATATTAGCATGTACCAGTAGTATATTATATTGCAAGAGTATTTAAACCACTTTATGCATAGATCATCCATAATATATGATTGAAATGTCATTTTTGCGGATGTGGATCATCATCAAGTGAATAACATGGATAAAATAGATAGAAACTTGGAACATGTGGTTCTATATTATTTGGAGAAATCACATAGACAAGAAGCATTGGATCAATTCGTAATAGATGCACCTTCTATAAATAAAATTTGTACTCTTTCTCCGGTATTTCATAATTAACACGATTTTGGTGAGTTGATATGTTTATTGAAAGATACGGAAATTATAATTAATCGAATAATTCCTAAAAGACGATCTATCGAGTATCCAAAAAAACTACCAAAAGTTTGTTTCAATTTAATTCCTTATTGTGAAGTAGGCTTAATGACATATATGCACTTGAATAAAAACAAATTAATTCATTATATAACTACGACTCCTATGGGCGTTGTATATATGGCCATGTGCATCCAAGAGATAAGGAAATATGTTGATATCTTGGTAGATCTTATTTTATCAATCAAAATGATTGACTAAAAATCCTATATTAATGGACAAACTTGATTGATTTCTCAAGCTACTTGGTTCTCAAGCTCTATCGATTGTAAAAATTTTACAAGGAAAGAAATAATCATCTTTGGTGATGCAATTCATAGTACTTCAATAACTAAGATCCTTTCTATAGATATGGGAATTCATGTGAGTTGTATAAGTAGTTATTTTAAACATCATGCATAATGGTTGAAAGAGAAAATTAAATATTTTTGTGATGAGATAATCACCATATATAATCATGTTGAAGTAGAAGATATTATCACTTGTGTGGAA
>SNQJ01S0028498.1:141157-151791 GCA_010110895.2 Picea sitchensis | reverse complement strand
GTGGAATCCAAGTGTATTTATGAAAATGGTATGACGAAGGTTTAATGGGGCGATGAAATGTAAGGAATAGTGAAGGGAAAGGTGGATGAAAATACGACATTTCTGAGTCCCAACAATAGCCTACAGTCCCTCATTCCCCACATACATGTCCCACCCTAGGAAGTGTGCCCCTTCTCTGCTCATAAGTCCCTTAGCTGTCCCACTTCTCTTCTAGGGCTTCAACAATAGGTCAGATAGGAAGTCTTGGAGCCCTATAGATGTAGTTTATCACCTTCGAGAATTAATTCCCAACAATTCTCTCACCTAGAGAGAATTTCTCATGGGTATGAAAACCCACCTCTTCAATATCCCATGGGTCTGACAACCCGCCTCGTTAGTCCAGCTCCCAAGCTAATTAGGTATAGGTATGGATACGGGTATGGAAATAGGTACAGGAAGGTACGGAGGACAGTTGAATGAGTGAGTGAATAATCCTGGAATCAATGAATGAAATGAACTAAGTCCAAGCTATATGTATGCATGTTCCCAACTTGACACTTGTCATGTTGAAAGCTAATTTGGCCCACTTGTCCCCATCCTTAGAACTTAGGATAAAATAATTACCCATACTTTATACTTTAAGGAATATTAATATAATATTCCTTTTTGGCTTAAGCTCCCTAGCTAAGCCCTTTTCCTTAAATTTTATCCCCCCTCTTTCCCTAACTAGTGGAGTTTAGTCCCCCATACTCTTTTATCCTTATCGGTCTACATAGAGTGATTTATTTTATATTAATGATAAGACATATACAGAAATAGGCTCACTGGCCCTTAGCATCTAGGCTCTCCAACCTAATTCAACAAATAATCCTCCTAGCTTATAATAACTGGCTCACCAGCCTATAAAACACAACATATACATAAAGGCACCCTAGCCTCAAAATCGCTCGCACTTAAGTTTGTTGCATGTGGTATCATGGAATGTGCACACTTCATCATTTTAGTGCGCATTACATTTGTGCACTATACCATGGAAGGTGCATACAAAAATGATATCAAACAACTCACGAGCTTAAGTACATTTTCAATTATATTTACAATTGGGTGCGGCCTAGGGGTATTACAGATATTATCTATTATGACCCAAGGGGGGAATATATATGGCTAAATTTATATGATATTACCCCAAGGCGGGGAATATATGGGCCTAAATGTATATGTAATGTGTAAATACATATGTAATTGGGTCGTCCTAGTGATAAAGGGGCCTCATGTACCTTCATCCATCTTCTAAATATCTTCCAAGTGGTTCCTTCTAAAATGTCGTAGAAAAAAGTTACAGCGAACATTCCAAGGTCTCTCAAATGTAGTAGCGAAACCCCAAGACCTTGAGATATAATACCAAATGTTATGATCCAAATGCTTACAAATATCATAAAATAATAGAAGGACACACCATGTACATAATGTCAACGTGTATCACAACTCCAATATAGATAAGTTACATAATAAATCCTTAAATAATAGGATAACCCCCTCCAAATAACCAAATACCTTTCATACTTCAAAATTCACGTCCCAATAATGAATATATGATTTCTTTTATATAGCTATTCACACTTGCACATGAGGCCCCTTTATCACTAGGTCGACCCTATTACATATGTATTTACACATTACATATACATTTAGTCCCATATATGCCCCCTGCTTGGGGTCATATCATATACATTTATCCATATATATGCCCCCTTGGGTCATAACATTATCACCTTACTGAGCTTCCCTGTGATACCCCTTAACTCAATTTCCTTTCCTTCCAATGAAAATTTCATGAAAATTTCTTGAAAATTAAAGTCCATTGTTCCCAATGATTATAACCACTCGACTCCTAGTACAACATCAACACCACCCATGGGTATAGAAATCATTGGACTATTCATTACATATTCTCCCATAGTAATATTGATCTTATGGAATTTTCCTGAGAAATTTATAGTTCCTCCATTTTCAATCATTACTCAAAACTCTGGTGCTGGACATATAAAGCAATTGAGAGCTTTAGTTAATTTATAGTGAATGAAATTATGAGGACTACTAGACTCAATTAGGACTATTAAATTTTTCTTTTTGATATATCCTTTGATCTTGAGGGTTTGAGGAGTGTTAATTCCATCCAGTGCATTACATGATATGGTGGGATTCAACTCTTCCTAAGGAATCTCTTCTATGTTTTCATTTTGAGATGGTTCTTTTTCTTTTTCTTGTTCTTGTTCTTCTTCCTCTTCACAATATATGAATACTAATTTATTCTCACCACACTTATGTCCCTTATTGTACTTCCTGTCACAATTAAATCATAAAAAAAATTATTTTATTTCCTCCAATTGTTGAGGTGTCAACCTTGTAGGTTGAGGTGGCTTAGAAGAAGGAACATTACTCTCTCGATAGATGTTAGGAGTGGTCCTTCTAGCAGCCATAGCCATATTTTTACTTTCAACATTTCTCACCACCCTGAACGCATTCTCCAATGATTTGGGTTCCCAAAGGTGAACCTCATGTTGAATGTTATCCTTTAAAGTTCCTATGAATACATCAATCAAGTGATCATCTGGAATATATGTTACCTTTATATTCAATCTTTGGAAGTTCTCAATGTGCTCTACAACTGAACACTTTTTCTTGAGATTTATCAATTGGATGAAGAAGGTATTGGTCCTTGTATCCTCATAGTGTGTTATCATTTATTCCGTGAAAATTGTCCAAGTGACAACTGATTTGAGAGAAAAAATACATTGATACCACACAAATTGATTAGGTTCTAAATATAAAAATGAAATTCGTACCTTTTGTGTGTGTGGCACATCATGTAGATCAAAGAAATGTTCCATATCGAGTATCCATGTGACTGGATCCTTGTCATCAAACTTCCTCATATCTATATTAGGAAAGTGGTTGGTATTCAACCCAAAGTTGGAGATTCTCCATTATTGATTCATCTTCCTTGTGTCCTCATCATGAATTTCATGGGATACATTGTCACTTTCAGGTGGCGTCTATATTAGAAAAATTTTCAATCCTTCCATGATCTCCCCTTTTAAACTATCCATATTAGTATCCATTATCTCTTCTAGATTAGCTTCAGTTGAATCCATCATCCTTTGTATTGCATCTTTTGTTACTGCCTTCTTTTGTAAATCATTTATGTCCATCCACATTTTTTCACCTTCATCAAGAGTCCAAGTAGAATTGTCCAAAGGATTATCTGGTGTAGAAGTTCCCTTTTTTGGTGGCATGTTGGTCAAGTATCACTGCAAGTTAGGAATTCATAATTGGCTTAGGCAGAGGTCCTCACAGACAAGGGAATGTCAAGTGATATAACTCTCTGATATATGTGTGGGGTACAACAATAATAATCGGCCCAATATCTCAGAGTACTAACTAAGGATGCTTGACCATTACCTTATCTATACTATCCAACTATGCAAGTACTAGAGAGTGATATCCCTGAGTGTTGTTCTCAGTGTACTATATCAACAAGACAACTAAAAGGTTTACTCGGTAAGTCTCAATATTGTAGGGGGTCTCTCGATATATGTCAGGTACATGGGAGCTCAAATCCGTATTAGTGTTGTCTAATGCGCAACCTTTCGAAAGCGTCCTTCTGATATACTCTAGGTACATGGAATAACCGCATTGTCCCCACATTGTAGCACTGACCAGTAATGACAACTCCTACATTTAGAGATGCTAGAACACATCTGTACCTAAAAAAACCCTAATTTTCTCTCAAATTTATGTGATACTCCTTTTATCCCACTTTATTCTACTTTTTGAATCACCCCAATTGGATCTTCTAGTCAAAAGATATGCTAATTTCCAAAAACAAACTCACCTCTTAAACCCTCATTTGGAGGTTGTTTTGCTAGCCGACCTTTCTTCTGTTGTATCTTTACAATTTCGGCCCTTATGCGTCTGAAATTTCATTCTGTAGTTCTCTTATATGTCCTCTCTACAATTCCACAGGTTTGATCAAAATTGGATGTGCCAAGTGGAAGTTATGGTGACTTCCCACACCTTGTTGTTTTTTGGCCTTTCCAGGAGAGCATACTTGTAAAGCATGCCAACTGCACAATATGCAATATCGTATTCTGAAATTTGTACCATAAATACTACATATTGTCCAATGTCCAATGAAACTAGTCTCACTTAATTTGGATACTCACTGAGTAAGATATCATTGTTTTACCTAGAATACATGTTTGAGACTAGTTAATAGGAATAGTTAGCTACCCTATCTTACACAGGGTGTATCTCAAAAATTAGGATGACCCAGAAGCTAAAAATTTTACCACATATACCTTGCTAATTCCTTTAAATATTCTCTAAGTTTCATAGTCTGAATCATCACATAAAACAAGTTATAGATAAAATTGTGTGATGACTGAATTCAAGATGATTCATGAACCCGATCTTCCATAGGCTATATCTCTGAAAGTATAAATCCCCAGAAGACGATATTTTAAAAACAAGTACTTTGATCCATATAATAAATATCTCCCAAGTATTTCCTTCTGAAATGTCCCATAAAAATGGTTATAGAAAAAATTCCAAGGTGTCTCAGATGTAGCATCGAAACCCCAAGACCTTGAGCTCTGATACCAAATGTTAGGAAACAAATATCCAAATAGCATAAAAACATCAAAATAACTACTGCACGCCTTCGCAAAGAGATAATTTCAGATAATAAGCCTCTTCTAGGGGACAACCTCCTTATACACCACATAAATTTACCAATACAAGATGATTCCAAATGAAAAGGTCTCCTCGATATATATAGGATACTAGGAGGTACAATTACAACTAATGGAACCAAGCCGACATAAATAAAATAACAATACTAATGTAATATGCCCCATTAAGGGGAAATGTGAAACTATTTATGGCTTAACAATATTTGGGTCAATGAACTCTTTCTGAAGATGTTGAATTCTAATGGTAGTTATATTTAGAACTGCTCTTTTTATTATGAGATCGAATCACTATAATTAATACTGATGCTACCCAAATTTTGAGGGATTATTGTTAATATTTGGGTGGTAGTATTGTGATAGATCTATTTTTTAGATCATAACTCTATTATAAAAGGGTATGATTAGACATGGTTAGAAGAGGAAGAATAATGAATATCTAGTAGATCTTACTTATGTGGAAACAATGAGACCCTTTTATTTTTGAAGACCTATTTGTAAGTTTTGTGTTGAACGTCTTTAATACAAGGATTGTAGTATATTTTATCTAAATGTTCATTGTCTCCGCTTAAGGTTATTTCAAATAGGATTTCAATTGTGTTTCATATCTTATTTTGAAATATATATTATTTATTAGTCTTTAGATCATCATTTGAAGATTAATTCTTAAATTTTCAATTCATTATTTCGACTTACACCAACTCTTCAAAGATAGATAAAAAAGGATATGTGTTAAATGTGTTGATCGAAATTATTTACAATTTTCATATATTTGATTGGTTATATGTTAGTTTCATTACATGGAACATTTTTCATATATTGAGACTCATATGTAATTAATTATATAATGAAGGAACAGTTGATGTTATGATTGTTTATCTTTCGCATAAACAAAAAATTATGGAATTTTGCTCGACTTTGCTTCAACAAGATTCTTAAAATTTCACATTTTATGTTTTCTATTAGAAATATGTTTCATGCTTGTAGGTGACAAAGGTTTATTATATCAAATGTGAAACGTGATTCAATTATTAGGTTCATCCTATGCTCCTGATCATGATAGTTCTTTTTGTTTTCTTAGATATATTGTTAGTGTGATATCATTGTATTTTTGTCAATATTAAATGTACATCATTCATCATTAGGTTTTACCAAACAATTGTTATCATTTGGTCTGCCTCAACTTATTTTCATTTATAATTTCCCTTTTTTCTTTGATTGTAAAATATAATAGATGCTATTACATTAGCTCTGAACTATTTTTCTTGATATTGGGTTCTAAAAAGTTCTTGAAAAGTATTTATTTTTCAAGGTTCTTTAAATCTTGTAACTTTTGTATAATTTGTAAAATTTGTAAGTCTTGTATATAGTAGTTAATGATTTTTATTTAATGATAGTTGTAAATATTAATATTTGTTAGTTCTAGATATTAGTAACTAGGGCCCTTAGGGAAACATGTTTCAAATCTCCTTCTTTTGTAGAGGATATTCCATCATTGGCTAACGGAGCCATTAAACTCATCAGGGATAGCCATTCCAAATGACTTGGTTTCTTCTCTAAGGACGTCAAACCATGTTGTTTCCTCTTAGTTGATGAGTGGTCACTTCTTCCCGTCAAGAAGACCTTAGTACATTTTGAACAATTAGTGGTTCTTTAATTTCTTCTCCCAAACCAAAAATTTATTTCGACATATAGTTGGTTGAACTCTAAGACAAGTGGGCTGAAAACCCTAGTGAAACCATGCATGAACCGTTTCCCCTGCAGTTGAAACTGTTGCACGAGAAGCATCAAACATGACTGATACACCCCAGTGGACTGCATAGGATGAACCCAGAGGGTGGGGAAACACCCTCGTACCGAAATGTTGTAGAAAATGAAAGAGGAGGATTGCGTGTCAAGAGGCCTACTTTTGAGGCGCTGCCACACCCGATAGAAGAGATCCTAGCCAAGGAGTAGGGATTCATCAAAGAAATAGATGTTGAGGCAAGAACGTCTCATCCAAAGGCATCTCAAGGATGGGAACCAAGGAAATTCATTCACGAATCTGATAAGCTGCCATGATATCTCATAAGCTCAACCAAGGTTGGGGAACACACCCATTTTATGAGGGAGCATGCCCTCATCGACAATTTTCTTGGTCTTTGGCCTTCAGAACGAGAACTCTTGAGATGGATCAAAGACTGGTGGAACGCCAAGGGAGATCATGAAGTGCATCTCAGCTCTGAGGGGTTTTTTACGATCATCCTTTACAATATGGAAGACAAGGACATAATTTTTGATAACGCACCATACTTTTACAAATCAGTCGAGCTATTTATTCGATTCTGGATGGACTGCTTCAGCCCAGAGAAAGAATATTTCACAATGGTTCCATTCTGGATAAGGATATACTCCCTGCCGCAAGAATTTTGGCTGGAGGAAATCCTAACGAGTATAGGGAATACGGTGAGAAGATATGTCAAATCCTCAAAATCCACAAAGTAGATAAAATACACCTCCTACACTTGGATTTGTGTCTACATGGACATATCAAAGGCTTTATCTAGCTCAGTAACCCTAGAACACCAGGATGAGGAATGGAATCAAATGATGGATTATGAGCATATTCCCTTCCACTGCAGGAAATGCCACGAGCATGGACACCTTTTATGGGACTGTCCCTTACATGCCCAAAATCCTAAAGAAGGAGAGGGGAAGAAAAATGATGGCTTCACCACGGTCACTGGTAGAAAACGAAACCCAACCAAGAAACATAATCAATAAAATGCTCCAAAAATATCCACTAAAAAATCCTACGACATTCTTAATCAAATCCATGGGGAAGAGGAGGTCGGAGATCCACACAAAAAAGATAGCCATGAAAAGGAAAAAGGAAAATCCAAGAACCAAACTGAAATAGGAAATGACGAGAACCAAGACACAAGCCCCGCAAGCAATACTTATGCGGATAAGCCAGAAGAAAGTGGGGACACTCTAATGCATCTTGATGAGCAGGATCTGGCGGACATATATCTCAAAAAACTGGAGGACTCCTTCAACCGAAAGGATCTGCAAATCATCCTACTGGAAAAAATCAGAAAGGTTCACAAAGTATTCATTGACTCCACGATAGGCTCTACCTCGTGACTAGGGATATCCTTAGACCCATCCACTAAGCTCAAACAAACCTCCCAAGAAAGCAAGAGACGAGGGTGAAAACATGCACAACAACTCATCAAGGAAGTAGGAAACTTCATGCTCAACTCGGGGCAGATCTAGAGACTCAAGAAGGGATACCTCCATCCACCTCATAACTCATCATGATGAATATCATAACATGGAATATCATAGGTCTCAATGGAAAATCCAAGCAGAGGACTCTTCGAGACTGTATTCGTGTTGAGAATCTGAACATTCTCCTTTTGCAGGAAATAAAATGTGATGGTGAAGAAGCGACATATATCTTTCGGCGTTGTTGGAGAGGATGTGACTCCCTTCATACGGACTCCAATAGAGCGTCATGTGGTCTATAAATCCTATGGAATCTGGCAACAGTCATTAGAGATCGATCCTTTTCCACAGTTGGCATGCTTACGGCTCACTTCAAAGTCTTAGGATCTACCAAAGTAGGTGTTATCAAAAATGTGTACGAGCCTCAAAGTACTCAGGACAAAGAGTTATTTTTGAAGAGAATAGCCACCATTAAAACACTGTTGGGTTTTCCTAACTGGATTCTAGGGGGCGATTTCAATATCATCCTAACGTTGAGAAAAATACAGTAGGCACCAACAGGCTCAATCAAGATAGTGGTAAGTTCTGAGCCCTGAAAGACCAACTGGATTTAATAGATATGGAAACTAGTAATGGCATTTTCACCTGGTCCAATCACATATATGGGCATCAACATGTAGCTTGTCAACTAGACCGTATCCTCATTTCAGAAGCCCTGTTGTTGGAGGACCTTGTCATTGAATCCAACATTCTCCCAAAATCAAGCTCAGATCACTGGCATGTTTCTCTCTGTCTTGATGCCGGGGTGATGCCCAAACTCAAACCCTTCAGATTTGAGAAGTTTTGTCTCTCTCACCCATACTTTCAAAATATTTTAGAATCATGGTGGAAGCAAGCAGAAATAGACCATGTAACATGCATGTACAAATTCCAACAGCGGCTCAAAAACTATAAGTCCCAGCTAAAGAGATGGAATAGGAATGTATTGTGAAACATCCTACAAAGACTGAAGGAAATCGAGCATCACCTGGAAACCTTGCAAAGGACCTTCATTATTGGGGACATAATGACAACCTTAATGAAGTAAGAGGTGGAACTCAAGGCAGAATTGGATGAGAGAAAGGAACATGAGGAAATACTCTGGAGACAAAAATCCAGGGTACAGTGGCTCAAATAAGGCGAAAAGAACACCAAGTTCTTTCATTGATCCATGGTGAACCGAAGATACATCAACATAATCACCCAACTGGAGGATGCCCAGGTAAATCCCATCAGGGACCATGACAAAATAACAGTAGAACTAATCAATTACTACAAACACCTTCCAATGGTTCCCATCGATGACAGAATGTCAGTGATCCGCAAAATCACTAGGAAAATACCCTCCCTAGTCACCCATGAATAGAATGAATCCCTAATGAGACCCATCACCCAAGTGGAGGTGGATCAATAAGTTAAATAAATTCCCCTAGGTAAAGCTCCAGGTCCAAATGGCTTCATGACAAACTATTGTTGGTCAATGAACAGAGATGAAGTCTGGCAAGTGGTGGAGGAATCAAGAACTTAGGGACAAGTTTTCTCAGCCTTCAATTCCACCTTCCTCACACTCATCCCAAAGAAGGAAAGGGTAATGCATCCCAAACAATACTGACTGATAGATCTTTGTAATTTCATCTACAAAATTATCACCAAGGTCATGGCCATGTGTCTCAAACCAGTTATGCCTTACATCATCTCCAAAGATCAAGTTGGCTACATGGAAGGAAGGAAAATCATGGACAGTTTCATCCTATCTCATTAATTCATCCACTTGTTGAAAAAAAAAGGACTCCAAGTATGCTCATCAAACTCGACCTTTCCAAATGTTTTGACATAATCAAATGGAAATACATGTGCTCCCTCCTCGAGGCCTTTGTCTTCAACATTCATTGGGTGGCTTAGATCATGAGGCTCACTTCCTCAGCTTTTTTCTCTATCTTAGTCAATGGAGTGCCCTCCCATCCATTCTCTCCCACCAGAGGCATCCGACAAGGGGACCCCCTCTCCCACTTTATCTTCTTCATAATGGCAGAGGGACTGGGGCACCACCTCAAGGAATTTGTTGTGGAAGGATCCCTTAAAGGTATACCCCTACACAATATCCAACTAGCCCCCTCTGAAAACCAATTTTTCGATGAAATTATTTTGTTGAACACATCGACAACCCAGGAAGCCACTAAGCTCAATTCAATCCTCACATACTTTGCTAAAGCTTCTAGAATGGACTTAAACCTTGATAAATCATAGCTCTACTTCTTCAATACCCCAGTGGATATCCAAAATCATATCTCTCGACTCCTGAGCATCCCCAAGAGATCCCTTTCATCCAATCATCTAGGCATCCAACTCACAGATCTGACCACTCATAATATCTCCTGGGACATCCTACTGCTCTCCATCTCCAACAGACTTGGCAAATGGACTTTCAAATCACTTAATCTTGCATCTCGGTTGGTTCTTATAAAATATATTCTTCAAGATTTTCCAACCTACCTCTTTACTTCTATAGCAGCACCCCAGTCTATCATCAGGGCCATTAGGAACATCCAGCGTAGCTTCCTTTGGCACGGGCATCACCCAAACAAGAAGTGGGTGTTGGTAGGTTGGGAAAAAATATGTAGGCCCAAAGCCTTAGGGGGGGACTAGGGATTCGAT